>VXBJ01002118.1:477390-685677 GCA_013400055.1 Nycticryphes semicollaris | reverse complement strand
AAAAAAAAAAAAATCAGAACACAAACATAGAACAGATATAGAATCATCCAGAAACCACCAACCACCCCAAGAACACTTAGAGTTCCACATTAAAAGCACAATACTGGTTAACAGATTATACAAACTAAATTCTGAAACAAAAGGAATAGCAGTCACATGACATTCTACTGAAACATTCACCTAACAACTGAACATAAAAGTATTCTGATATTGAGATAAAGTACATACCACACAAAAAAGTACTTCACTATTTTTGGTCTGTAATAACTCTGTTCACCAAGAGAAGTTGACTAGACCCCACAATTATTTAACTGAAGTAACTGTGATAAATACAGAGCAGAAGGACAATGTCATAGAGCTTACTATGTACCCGACAGAAGCAATATTCTTATTTGCAAGCATCCTGTTCCACACATTCTCTCTCAAAGCCAGTGCAGCCAAACTAGGGACTTTGTAGCAAGAGGTTTTTGAATGCATTAACTTGTATTTTGCTTTACACTTCTGCTTGTAGGAACAATATAGCATTAAAAAAACATCTAGTAAAAAAATTTCAACAGTATTCTGCTTCATTACCTAAAATCCCTAAAATTTACACCAGTAACAGAAGAAAATGCTTTTTCCACCATTCCTCCCTATCCAAAATAACGTTGCCATGTAACTAAAAGCTAGCCATTGGTTTTCCTCTGAAATCTAACTAGCTGAGAAAGTGCACTCATCATCGCTAAACTGCTAAAGATTGCCATAAGTTCTTTAAAAGAAAATACAAATTATAACAACAAACAGTGTTTTAACAGAAGTCATGGGAAGCATAGGGTGTGAAATAATATAATACCATAAACAATTTTTAAGTAGCACAACCCAAGCAACGTACACATAAATGTAAGCAATTGTTTAGAGCTCTGATAGCACATTCTAAATGTCCACAGGTAATTACTCAAAGCTCTCTCTGAAAACCTTACCTTGCTAAGGTTTGAATACAGGTCCACTACACTGTTGCAGAATTTTTCCACGTCCTGTGTAAGGAGTTGATCTGGATTAGCTATTCTGTTGTCCAGATTTCCCATTTTGTAGTATGTATAAGCTCTGAAACAAAACAACAGCTAAGTGGCAGAAAAAAATTAATTACCTGGGATCTCAAATAATTGGAAGCCCCCTGCTTTTTACATCTGAGATGGAAAGTACTTCAAACATTAATTGACTGTATGGGGTCAACACTGCTCATGCTTCTACCTCACCAGATCCACATTAAATCCTGCAGAACCATTTAGGATGTCTTAGTTGAAGCCCACACGCATGCTACTCTATCCATTGCTGCTGCACTTACAAGTTAGAAAAAACCTTCCAAACTCTGCCTCAGCACACCCGACAACCAAAGTTCATTGCAGAAGGACACATAGCTATGCAAGCTCACACATCCAATTCAGTCTACAGGAGTATTAGCCCTACATGAAAGCAAACAAAGTACTTTGGAAGCTGACACAGTAATGGGAGCAGTACAATGCATTTTTTTTTCCCCTCAACTGAGCCGAATTTGTTAGTTTTGTATCTGTGTTATATACAACCTGGATAAGCCATTTGTCTTTAACTGCATGTTAAATGCAGTTAAATGTTTTTCTAAACAGTATACCTGGCCTATTAAGCACCTTGCTACCTCATTACTATGAAATTATTTGCTTGGTTTAATCAATTTATTTTTTAAAACCTTCAGATATTAACAAGGTATTACTTACTTAAGATATTCCTCATAGAGGTATCTGGTAAGTCTTACTCGGAAGCAAAGTTTCAATTCATTTAGACCATACTTCAAGAAGTTATTCACTAAAGAGATCTAAAAGTAAGAGACGAGATTTCAGTATTTAGCTAACAAGACTTAATGTACTTACATCAGTTTGCAGCATAAACTGTGCAAACACTTCAAAACAGGTGAATTCTCCCCTTGAAGTCAATACTACTACTAACCCACCTAGGACCAAGCACATAGCATCTACAGGACCACTAATTAGGTTTCTGCCTACATTTCTGAAAACTCCAGTTCCCAGTGGATCTCACCACATCAAAATATTTAATATAAAACTATATTCATATAGCCTATCTTCAGACCTTTTGATAAGATTTAGAAAAGAAACCGTTTGACAACCACTATGTTAAATTTTTCAATTCACTTTTAAGTATATTGTAAACCAGTTACATTATCTATCAGATAGTAACAATTATTGCTATCTGTGCAGGTCAGAGGTTTTGACATGCTGAAGGAAAATTAAAGGGCAGAAAAAAACAGATCTCAGAAGAGGCTGTAAGAAATATAAAAATTAAAGACTAAAAAGAAATCTTCATCTTCAATGGTATCAGAAGAATCCCAAATCTACAATGTTGAAACATCATCCAATCCATAAGATGTTATTATGCAGTACTATAGATGGAACGTTAAGTAATCAGGAAAAATTGCTATCAACAAAATCAACCTAAAAACCTAAAGATATGTCAGAAAAATAATTGCAATCAATAAGGAAACACGCTGATGACGTCTCCCACACACAGGAGCCAGAAAATGAGATGTGTCTTAACACAGACCTGCATGTAAAACCAGTTATTTCCATGGATTTTAAAATACTCATTTGAGATCTTTTCCTCAATTTCTTAAATTTACATTTAAAACATGTTCTATTAAAGAGCCAGCACAAGAAAAGTACTTACAGCAGGCATTGCGGCGATGAAGTTGAACAAGTATTTCTTGAAATCTTTTCTGCTGCGGCCAATGATAGCACTGTAAATGACCATCAGCTAAGAGTTAGTTACAAGAAACAGGAAAGTATAAACTAGCATATCTTAAGTGGGTAAATTCTCAGTAGGTCACACAGAGGGGAAAAAAAATCATGGTGGAAATCTGTAGTATCAACTGTAGGATCAAGTATGATAGACTTCTGTTAAGTGATAAGTGAGAGACTAATCAATTATCTCCTTTCCGCTCCTGCAGTAACTGTCCACATTAAAGGCTCAGATATTCATGGTCAAAGAATATCAGTTCCTTTCCTTCTTTGCTTTCAGAGTTTGTCTCAGGAGAGAAACAAAGCAGTCTTTCCATTCTACGAAGCACTGAAAGTCTCTCCTGAAATATAGTATCATTTTGAATTCACACATTTAAGACAAATTCTGACTTGCTTCAATGAGCAACAAGAGCAATAAAAATCATCAGAAGTCTAAAACACACTTCTAAAACAGTAAGACTAAAAGCAGTGTGTTTATCACTCTAAAGAGCAAACAGCTCTGCAGGAAGAAGTAACAGTCCTAACATCTAAGCAACACGTTTGAGTCTATAACATAGAACCACTATGCTGCTGAAGTACCCCCATGGACGTTCAGATGAACACAGGATTTAGAGTCAAAGAGCACAAGATGTGACCAAAAGAACTTTAAATAGTTTAATAACCAAAATTTACTTAAAACAATAAAATTGTGTCCAATAGCAGAAAAATAATTGATTAAAATTTTTTTTTCTTTAAAAAGGATCCCCCCAAATCTGCAACTATACCAGTTTTCCAACTGTCTTATATAAATAAGCATGCTGCTTGCATTCTGACAGACTACTTCACCTGTTAAACACAGGAAAGATTATATAAAAATAACAAGTTTGTAGATACCTTTCAATGACTGTTCCGTTCTGAATCATCCAAATATCACAATATGTGCGGACTACCAGCATCACAGCAATAAGCAGCAAATAACCTGTCTGGTAGAAAAATAGAAGTGTAACAGTTAAACAATGGATAAAATACACCACTTTTCTGCTAGATACATTTGGAGCGCTTACTAGAAAAGAGCAGCACCCTGCTGCCCCCAGCTAATGTAGTATTTGCTTACTTTGCGGGAATTACCTTAGCATACAATATTTTTAATAAAACACTGATTTTATTTCTGTGGATAAAGTTTCTTTTTAAAAGCTATATTTGGTTGATACATATACTAGACACATCCTGCAAGATGAAGGATTGCAGGGATAAAGAAGTTACTGCTATTCTGAGGCACCTTTCTGCCATAAGCATAGGGTCATACAGGTTTCATGGGACCTCTGAAAGTCACCTACTCCAACTCCCCAACCAAAACAGGACCACTTGTAACCAGTCACATCTTGTACCACTGATCTTAAAGCTCAACAGTCCAGCCAGTTTTCCACCAACCTTATTGCCCATTCATCCAGCCAATTCAGTTTTGCTACCAGGCTAGCAGGGCAGACCTTAGTCTCAAGGCCTTACCGAAAATCAAAGTATTCAACATCCTCTGTTCTTCCCTTACCCACAGAACCAGTCATCTCATCACTCAAAGTCATCAGGTTGCTATTCGTAAATCCAGGCTGGCTGTTTGCAATCACCTTTTTGTCCTTCATGTTGCCAGAGTTCGCTTCCAGGAGGATTTGCTCACAGCCTTACTAAGAACACGGTGAGGCTGACCACCTTGTACACCTTGTAGCTCCAGTTTTCAAAGAGGGGAATGACAGGGTTTTTTTTGGGGGGGGATTATCACTAAACTCTTCTGATGGCCATGACCTTTTGATGAAGGCCAGCTCTGTTGGCACTCCCAGAGGGATTCCCATCCATGCTTCTACCTTCCATCAACTTCCTTTTTGAGAACATGCTGCTGAAGGTCCCTGTTCATCCAGGCTAGCTGGCTGCCGTGTTCCCTCTACATTCTGTACATTGGAATTTGTTGTTCTTGTGCCTGATGGATGTTGAAGTGCTTATATATTCCAGCTCATCATTTAAGTTCTGAGCTGAGATAATACTCTTTTAAAAAAATACTTAAGTGTTCTGGAAAGCATGAGAAAGATGCTGAGGCGAACAGCTTTATCTTGCTATATTCCAGCCTGCATAGCTCTCCTGAAGTGATGCTAACAGACTTTTTGACAAATTCACTTTCTAATAAGCGTTGGCCTAGATGTGTTACAAAAGGAAAATTATGGATGAGCAGCATGCTATTTAAAGATAAGGAGCATTTGCACAGAGAAGTGTACTACACCAACTCAGGCAGAACTCAGATGCCCTTTTAAAAAGACAGGCTACAGACAACAGTTATTAGCTCTCAGTAAATGACTTATCTTAACTGAAACCGGAATGCAACCTTTTAGTGATTTAACAACTGAACATACGTGTAGACTTTTATATTATTATGTTGCTATTTTAAAACATGTAGCACAATTTAGCCCTATTCAAGTAAAGTACATGCTTTTGTTTAAACTCTGATATGACTGCAAAAGAAAACTTGACTCCAAAAATGCTCTTTTTTATTTATTACTTCAGGCAATGCTTACCTCTTTACAAAGTGTTCTAGGGACCATTATTTTCAGGATTCGGCATATTCTTGCAAGAAACACTCTGTCTACCACTGCTCGCTCCTTCTTTCCCTCTTTCTGCTGCAAATAGAACAAGTGAAACAAGAAAAATGAGATTTTTTAGGTAATGTATTAGTTAAATGTTCATCTGGTGTTTTCCCTATCCAAGTTATTGTCAGATACCTTCCTTCTGCAGCATTTGCAGTACTTGCATCTCCAATTTAAGACTTGCTCACACAAGGTAACTGAAAGGTAAGAATCTGGAGCATATACCCTCAGAGCTAACAAAAATCTGATGCAAAAGAACTAAGCTTTCCAAACAAATTGCAACAGAAAATAATATGATACAAAATGTTTATTTCAAATCTACATTTAAAGTGATACACAAAAAAAATGCAGACTACTGCATTAAAACATCCAAACCCAATACAAATAAAATACAATACAATTTACAATAAAATCTGCCATCTCTTAACTTGCTTGTCTCTAGAAGACACCATCAGCCAGCCTTTTTAAAGACACTTTTTCTAGGACCATCAGTGGTTTAAACTCCTTGACTGTACAGCCCAAACTTGCTTTAAGTGAAACCAGTTTGTTGTTTTCCCTTTACTTCTAAAAAAAGTGCAATACACTCCTCATGAGCTAAATCTACCAGTTTTAAAAAAACCCTCCTATACCCAAACTCCTTTTATTTGGATCAGTTGCATTTGTTTACTCCATATAACCTTATCTTTTGTCCTGACTAATCTGAGTACTTTTTTAAAAGCCAATAGTCCAGCTATCCTTTCATTCCTTTCAGAGTTGTGACATAAGGATTCAGCCCTAAAAGCAGATTAAAGGGTATACTCATGTACTTTAAACAAGTCCTGTCTAATCAAACTAATCCTGGTATCTTTGCTACCCAAGATTCACCTGAAGTATAAGTTATCAATGCCTATAGTAATACTAAAACACACTCGGGAAACATGAAAGAAAAAAACCTATGGAGATAGGATAGAGAAGGTAAAGAAAGTAACCTCTGAGTCACCACTAATCAACTCAGACAATCCTATCAAACACTCTACTGTTTCATTTCCAAGGATTATTAAACCACAGAAACTTGCACAGAAAGTCCAACTTGATCCCTTCACTTAATGCTTGCACATGCGACACGGTGGGCAACAAGTGCAAGCTCTGAGCCCCAACAAACACAGATTTACTCTAAATGCTCTGTGAATAAGCCTACACCTGTTTTCCATGGTATGAAGTCAACTATAGTCCTACCCTTTTCAAAAAGCTATGCAAATGCAAAAAAAATTTCTAGCCAGATAGGATACTACATGGCAGATTATCAAAATATTTTAATTAAAAATTATTTACAAAAAAATTCAATTAATCCCAACAGGTAAAGACTATTGTCCAGGCCTAATGAAGAATGACATGTTATTGCTTTTCTGTAGGAGAAATAACAGGCACAATGCCCAATGTGCCAAGTGTCTAGCAGTACCTGACTAAACATGATTGAAGTCTAAACTAAACCTACTCTTCCTGCTATTAATTTCTTCCCCATTTCTACTTCTGTGTTGCACTTGCATTAATACCAATAGCTTCTTTCCCAGAATTTTTGTTTGGTTTTTTTTTTTTTCTTCCCATTCATTCAGTATAACTATCTGCAAGGTGGGTAGGAGTAAGAGAAAGCTCGTTAGGATTTTTTACAAATAGGTATAGTTTGTAAAATACAAGTGTTGATGGCAGGTAGCACAGTCAAGGTCTGGTTAGAAGCTAACATGATGCTTCAATACAGCTTTATATTTATCCAGTGCAAGCCTTTTCTTAAATTTTCAGCAAAGACAGGAAGCGTGTGAAGTAGTTATCTATTCATACCACCTATATGATCCAGTATTTTTAATTATGGACTCCCCTCTTTGGGCTGTTGTCTTTTATTTGAACATTAAATAAAAAATTTGACTTCAAAACTTGACCTGACATTATTCTCAAATAAATGAATCAACAGATACACAAAACACCACGGAAATGCCAAACCTCCTACCAGAAGTTTGAAGTACTTTTTAGAAATTGTTAGATATTAGACTCTATGTCTCTTTCCATACTTTTTTTTTAAATATAAAGTTAATACAAATTGTCCAAGTCATATCAAATCTAGAGGCTGCTGTTTGTTGCTAAGCATATAACCAAACTTGCAACACTAGTCTTTAGACATTCATGAGGCAAAGAGATGAAAAAGCACATGGAACGCATCAAACGTATATCATTACACAGTCAAACTTCAGCCACATGAGATTAACATGATTATTCCATTTGTTTCATCAATGCAAGTCTGAAAGTATCATTCAATCCACATTTACAACACAGCCATCATTCCATCCAAAAGAAAATTATAATTATGGGACTTAAAGTTTAAAAAATAAGGAGTATTATTCAATACTATTGAAAGCCAATTACATGAAGAAGGAATTACCTCACTGTTCTGCAATGCTTGTTTTCCACTTCTTTTGCTGTAAGAGGAAAAAACAGTATTTTACTTGTTATTAACACACATTTCTTTGTCTTGATCTCTACACAGAGGAGACAAAAATGAAAGCTTGGGATTACATCCCCTATCTATTTATATCAAAGCACTACAGTGTCTTCACACCAGGTTTATCTTTTGTCAAACTTCTGCGCTGCTTTTATACAATTTTAATGAAACCTTACTCCTCCCAGTTTCATGCAGGGAAACTAAGTCTCCCTCTCTCACCAGCTAGTTTTGCTTTACCTTGGCTTCTGTACCATGAACGCCTAGTGTTTCTATGTTTCTCTCATGTACTTGGCAAGCGTGACTATATGGTTCCACCCACCACAAATGAAAACTACATGAATGCAGGTTCAGCAATCCAAGCAACCCAACTTTGATGTTTTGCATAATCTACATAAGCCAAACAGATTTGTTTTGCATTGCATTTGACTTTCAAATAACACATTTTACTATATATAAATATTATTTGTTCATAAACATGCGCTGCAGGGGAAAAAGTCAGATACTGTCAAACCAAGTTCCTACAAATGTGTGCACTGGAGGGGGACCTAGTTTTTCTTCTGTCCTTTTTCCTTCCCCTGCATTTTAGGGAACAGTTAGAGGAAAAACAAATATTGACAAGTACAATGCTATTCCTTCTCTCCTTTTAAGAACAGCAAGCTGACATATTAGACAGTTATAGCTTGTTTTTCTTCCTTTCTGAACATTCAAGCATCCAGTAAGCACATGAAGCTGTTTCTGCATTTACATAGTTTAAAAATTACAGCCAACCGTAAGAAATTGTAACCTCAACCATCACATTAAAACAGTGAGAGCAGGCTGCCTTAAAACTACAACATTCATACACTTTTGAGACAGCATCTATGAAATTACAGGGAAACAGACTATGAAAAGCACTGTTCTTTCTGCCTATAACATCAGAACAACTGCAGACTGCCACACAACCAGTTATCCCACAACTTCATCAACAGCATCATTTCACACTTGTGCTTTAAAGTTCTGCAAGAAGAGATCTAGGATGAAATCATGTCTATGAATATCACTGACCAATGAAGAGAAATGATTATGGAAGAAGAGGCAAGTTACCAGAAGAATGAGAAAAGAAGGGAAGGAGGAGACCATAAAAGTGAGAAGGGAGAGATGCCAGTTTAACAAACACTTAATTAAAGGTAATGGTGAGATGTAAGCCTGAGAGAAGATAAAAATCTTGCAAGGCTACTTGTGCAAAAGACAGAACTAATAACATGAAGGGCAACAGAGGGCAGACTGGGGGAGAAACAACTTAATAAAAAGTTCAGAAGAGATAGAACACGACAGAAGTACATCTGTAGAAATGGTAACAGTGGGCAAAGCCTAAAAACCAATCTACTTCGAGAATACATCCCAGTGATGTAGGAGGAATGTATTGCTGGTACAAGAAACTTCTCATTACACACTGAAATTTTTTGAAGTACAAACGATTGACCTATTTTTTAAAAGTCCTCATGTATGGATCAGTCCAATCACATCTGGTTTGGGACTAGAAGAGAAGTAGTATTCTTAGGTGGGAATAAGTCCTTATCAAACTAAGTGGGTATTTCCTTAGATGATTCATGACTTGTAATGCAAAAGGAAAGTATGCTGCTCTTCCAGATATGCTGTAAGGATTCCTAGCTTTGTTGCTTCAAGGCCTGCCATTGTTTGAAGTCACAACACTCATAATACACAACCATTTCAGCTTTAAAAGGATCAGAAGTGAATACATTAAAATACTACCATATTAAGATGATGAGGCCCAGAATTATTCTGGCAGTTTAATAACTTTGATGTATTTATTCATACATTTTTTCCTACAGTAGCTGTTCAGAGAAATTTAGCAGCTGAATCTAATGAGCCGAGCTGAAACTGATTATTCATTAGAGAAAGCACTGTTCAGAAACAGTGACGTTGTATTTAATTATGAACTCACATTTAATCAGAATTTATACTTAAAAAGTTTAAGATTAAAATTAAGTATTTGTAAATTAAAAACCTAATTAACATAAAAAGCTTTAATAGTGTTTTGTTCTTTTTTTCTAAAAAAATTCATGCAAGCTCAAAAAAAGTTTATTACATCACTAAGAAAGGAAACTGTCTTACATATGAAGTACAGATTACCTACAAGCAGAAAAATAAATGTGGCTACATAGCTCCAAAAACATTGCTCTTGCTATGAAAAAAATAAATACATACATTGTTATTTTAACATGTAAAACCATTTTACTTTTTTATTAAAAGAGTGTGCCATAGTTCTACCTGGAATAAAACTTACACAAGCCAATTACAACAGAACTTTTCCTTTTCAAGAGTCATTTTTTCAGTCTGATACCTACTGGCACTACTCAAGACCCCAATATACTACTGTAGAACTTTTTTTGTGAGAATTGTGGTTACATTCTCATTGAATTTTAAGACTAAATAACCCTCAATTAGTCAGCAAGAATACAACAAGACTATCTCGTTACAGCAGAGAGCTCCAACATTTGGAATAGAATCAAGCTCTCTATTATTCCAGATATCTCATTTACTTAGTACTGGAGCATCACACTCCATTATTGGTGAAGGAAGGTAAGTGCTACATGCTGTTCAAACTCTTCTCTGCAAAGATCTCCTCTGGTATTGAGGCCATCATTGAGCACCACAGTGTAAGGACAGATTGGAATAGAAACAAAAGGCTGCCTTTTACTGTGTTTAAATTGAGTAATTATTCTATCCATACATATCAATACCTCCAGCTTGAGTTAAAAACTGTGGTTTTTATTACCATAGGAGTGCTTTGAAGCTCACGTGCTCCTGATGCTTGACTTGGTGATGTAGTAGGGTAACAGCTATGATACAGCTCATTTTAGTACAATTCATCAGATGCTTATCCCATCAATATTACTGCAATTCAGGCAGCTACTATCAGATGGCAGAAGAGCTCTAGTTTTGATTTTTACTGTGGTTACTCTCACTAATCAGAAGGTACTCACAGAGAAACGCCCTCGCTGAGCATATGTATTGAGGCTGCAGCTCTGCTGGCTGGGACAATGAAAGATCCCAAAGCAAAACCAGCTTTCAGACAGTTTGAATGGGAGTATCACTGGATTCAGCTGTGATGTGAAATATGTTCCCTATGGGACACACATTCTGTTCCTCTCTACCTAGACATGAGAGCTGCACAGTGACCACTCATCATTCATTTCTCCCCTTTTCCTTTTATGTCATAAAGTCCAGAGATTTTTCTCCTGCTCTTCCCTGGATTTGAATTGCTTTTTAACTTCCAGCCATCAGTTTCCCAGAGGCATTATATTTTTATTAAAAAAATATTCAATAATTACATTATAGATACCAAGAAAACACAAGAACTTGCTTCAGGTGACAAAGAAAGAGACATATAGTAATGGAATAAGGCCACAAGAGCAAATATTCCAAAAGAGGACTATATGGCAAGAAAAAAGCATTGCATACTCTGTAAAGCAATCTCATCCAGGAAAGTAAATTTTTACGTTTTTGAACTTAAGCTAACTTTGCAGCTTAAGAATAATCATGTGTTTCTAAACTGAACTGTGATAGTTTACATATGGAGACAGTATCTTGAAAGCATGAGTCAAGCAGAAATTAATACAGTAACATTTACTCAAAACTACACTAAAACTTGTGGACTGAACTGCTCTAATTTTTTTTTCTCTAAAATAATGAAATGTAGAAATATAAAAGCTAGCTTTCTTCCAAACTCTTACTGGACCAATAAAGTACAGAGTCTGTAGCAGAATTACTTAAACTGTAACTCATCTCTAAAGTCTGCTTGCTTTTCAGTTTTTCCACATGGAAGATGCTTGACAAACTAAGTTTACTGCCAGGGAGTTATGAAAGAAGACCTACCAATACTGTAGTGAAATAACAGACTTCATTAAGTAGCAAGTAAATGATAGGCAGACTCTTGACTTTTGATCTTCCTTCATGCCCTCACAGACAAGGGGCGGTGATGCTGAGGTTGTTGAAAAGTGTTACCCAGACAGCATTTAGAAAAAGAGGTAAGATAAATTATGGTACCAATATGTTTCCAACAGAGCAAAATCTATTGATTTGGATAGACGTAGTTTTGGGCAAGGATAGGAACACACATGAAACAATACTTAAGGACTGTTTCTGCATCGTTCCTTTACCATTTTCTATGGAAGCATGAAAAATCTTCGTTATAGACATCCCTCAGCCTGTATTCAGCAGGTTTTACTACTACACTAATCAAGTCTTTCTCCAAACTTTCAGAGTTTGAGGCTTAAATTTTAAAAGCGATCAATAAGTCAAATACTACTTTCAAAGGCAGAACCTCATCTATAGATCATCACAGTTGATGCAGCAACTCTTCTGCAGCAATGCAGATCAGAAAGCCAAGAACAAATCACGCAGAGTGAGATACAAAATACTTTTGATTCAGATGATCTATGCAATAAACTTCCAGAACATCTAGACTAATTCTGTAAAAATCTTCTGCTATACTGGGGATGGGGAGAGATGGAGCTTCTGTAAAGGCTTAGTTGTATTAAAATAATTTAAAAAAAAAAAAAAACAAACCATGTTTGTTTGATCTGCTTCACATGACCATTGATAGTAACAAAATATAAAGAACAGCATGAGTGTAATCCACACCCATTTCCACAGTGTTTCCTTTGACTGCTACCTTCATGCTAAAGAAAATATATCCTTCTTTCAAAATGATCCTCTATACTTATGGTGTTTGAAGTCAGACTCAAATCAAACTAACACTTCAGTGACTACAACAAGTGTACATGAGAAGTCACTTAACTACAGCAATGTCTTAGAAACTCCTTTTAAAGGTTATCATTTATGATAGGGAGTATTATGATCAGTTTTGGACCTCTAGTACAAGAAAAAAAAAATTCAGCAGAGGGTCATCACAATGGTCAGGATGGTGGAGCACTAGCCCTATAGGAAGAAGCTGAAGGAAGAGGGCTTGATCATCCTGGAGAAGAGGCAGCACTGGGCTAACCTAATAAATAGCAATTTTCCCTTAGCTAAGAGGCCAGCGAGGAGACAGAGCTAGACTCCTTACATGGGCACACAGAAGAAGAGCAACCACAGACATGAACTGAACTGGGGAGGTTCTAACAGGATATAAGGAGAAAAACAGTCACAAAAAAATATCACAATTACAATAACATACCATTGTAACAAGCTGTCCAAAGACTGTGGAATCTGTCATTGAAAGCCCTCAACAACCCAGTCTGAATTCAATGTGGATCCTGGTCCGAGCAGACATTCGGATTAAGTGACCTCCTGAGATGTCTTTTATCTCAAATCATTCTATGATTTTGGTTTAAAAAACAAAGCAAAACAACACACACACACACCATGAAGAGGCTAGAGAGATAATGGGAAATGTATCACCTGAAGAAGTTTCAGGAAAAGCAACATCCCAGATGTAGCCTACTACCCATTAGTTACCTGCACAGAGATTTTACAGCAGAAATACAAGCAACAATACAAGCAAAGTATCATCAGTACTAGGGTGACACAACTACACCAAACTTTTCATTCATATGTGCACAGTAACTGAATAGCAACTCACTAAAGGTAAGTAAATAGGCAAGTCCTTACCCAACAGAAGGTAGGCAATACAACAAAACACCTTTCCCCAATGTTGAGAAACACAATCAGTCAAAAACAGCAAGATGTTTCAAAGATACTAATACAGAGAGTTTAAGTGTTGGTCATAGCACTCAGTCTTTGGGTTTAACACTGTTTCCGTACCAGTGAAACTGTTCTCTCTACAGGAAGAGGCAACAACGGTGGTTACTCGGAAAGGATCATTCTCAACACTACTGAAAAAGAAAATTACTTGAGAAACTGGGAAAAACCTTCAAGAGCCGTTGAGTCTAGTTACTCAAAGGTCTCAGGAATACCAGTTTTGAGGTATTTATTAAGTGAACAGGAAAAAGGACTACTGTCCCTTGAAATATCCGCCTCCTTCCAGAACAAAGTTCAGTGGAAGCAATTTACACTGAGCTAAGCTTAACAACAGAGAATTGCAGATGAAGACAGAGATAAGGAAGACTTCCAGTTTAACTACAGGTGAAGAGGAAATAAGGGATTGAGAATGTTACCTTGTGCTTGACTGCAAGAAAAGCTACAAATTTCAGGTCACGCTACCTTCATTCTAGCATGACTAGCTTCTCCCCAACACCATGTAAAGAAAGAATATCTGTTTGAGGGTAAGTGGAGCTTTTCAGAGACCTCTAAGCAACCTCTCTATCTGTATTTTGCAGACCTTACATTCTTGAATGGCACCAGGCAATCTTCAGAGCTTTAAAAAAACCACACAAGATAAATAATTGTGTAATAGTTCACAATTATTTGTGCAGTTCTCAGGTCAGTTTGGCAGTGAAGGTACTACTGTGAGATTGTAAAGACAGAATACAATTCAAATGACTAAAGACGGAACGCAGCAGCATACCTTGTTACAGTGTGAAGATACAGTGAGAACAGTGGCGCTCATAGCACGCTCCTTGGTAGGCACAGCTTCACATTGCGTATGCCACACAGAGGAATGGAGGGCAACAGTGCAGTTATTTCAGGTCAAGGGCAGCAACCTTACTCAAAGCCTGGGCACGGTCCAAAAGCATGCCCATTTACGCAGTACACCCTGAGCACACATAGAAACCAAGAGCGCAATTTTCTTGGCTCTAGGTTGGTGGCTAGTTGCAGCATAACCAAAAATAATGCGAGGGGAATGCATTCAGGCAACCAAGAAGGGGACTCTGAGAAGGTCACAGACAGCTATGACACTGCAAGCAGGCGTTTTGAATTGCTCTGCATTGCTAAAGCTCAAAAAGTTTCTGCAAGCATTTGAGAAGGTGGCAAAGTACAACCGGTGTAGAGGAAATTCTAAGTTTCAGTAGAAGTCTGCACCTCGGTAACAAAGTAAGGGGGAGAAAAACCTCAGAGCTGTTAGTTTTTCCATAAGCTTGTGCTCTGGCCTGAGCTGTGACTGCAGCTCTCACGGGAACAGCGGAAAAAGACTTCTAGCTAGCCCCCTGCAAAGTGAAAATGAAAAGTTTCACAATTGTACACACACTTAAACAAGATCTTGGATTAGACAGCAATCATTTCATGCAACTTAATAAGAGAGAAGCCACTAATTAACTTCCCAGGCCCAAAACAATGGCAGTCTGAACGCTAGGTGAAACTAGGTGACTCAGTCCTACTCCTGTCTCCATACCCTCTGGCTGAAAAAAGGTTTTCTGAGCCCCAGGCAGGTTCTTCTACCTAATTTGATTTTGGATGCATTTTCTACTAATCCTATCTATATATTTGTCTTTTTTTTTTCCTAATTATTTTTTTATTTAAACACTAATGCACGTACAGCAAAAAGTGGACTGAACAGTCACATTCTACATAAATCTACTTCGAGGTAGTAGGGTAGAGACTATTAGTTATACTTTTGGACACCTGACACCTTTTCACAAACCAGCACAGGTTCCCTTTAAAGCTTCTACATTTATGGAAGCAGACCATTAGTCCGCAGCAATGTAATGTCACCCTTCTTGTCAATCAGTCGGGGGGAACTGGACTAGAACAGGTCCCCCTTCATGTAAAGTACACTAGCCAGGCTCACCTAAACACCTTCAGAACCTAAAGAAATGAGACAAGCTAACATAAGGGAAGAACATCTAAGATACAAACACCAGAATAAAAATGCATGACTTTCTTCAGGTTACAAATACCACTTCTGTTTAAACTTCAGTGTTCTACTTGAAAGCTCCTCCAAATGTCTAACCACGTATCCATCACTTCTGATGGTACTGCTATCAGTCACTGCCAAACTGTAGATTCGTGGCCTGTCCAGTCAATGACAAAAACAGAACACCTGCTTCCACTGTGTCAGAAGGAAAAGGCAGAGAAACCCAATGAGAGGCAAGTCCATAGGTCATGTGTCACCTAAGATGACCTGTGTAAAACCTTATTTGATATAGCCTGTGTCAACAACTCTGTTGACCTCTCTCAACTCAAATGAGCCTTTCCTCTGACTTTAGCCACATCTAACCTCTCAAGGCCCAAGCATAGATTTTTTGTTCCTTTATGCATTATTTTTCCTCCACGGAAGGGATGCCAAACACCTTGGTTTCAGAAGTTCAATTTATAAAAAAATTAAATATCCAAACATTAGTATTCTCTTGGATGCCAATGGACATGACTGGGCGATAGGAAAGGCCAGTGTGTCCAGGAGCACATTCTAAAAATCTTTTATTTTGTCACTTTTCCCTATATTAGAAATTACTTCCTATTAACTCCATTGTTTCTTCCCTTTCCCTAATTTTTCAATTCCAAACTCTTTACCCTAATTACCTTCTATTAGTCCTTTCAGTCTGTTCTTCCAGCAGAAAGCTGTATGAGTTAAATACCTTCTTTTTGAAATTAATCCAAGTTGATTCTCTACAAAGCTCTTTTATGCAACACCATTTAAGGTTTTAATTCTGAAGCAATCAAATCTTAAGTAAATAGTCTGCTGCCCCTTCTTTGAGGCAGTAATGTTTAATATTCAAGCCAAAGCTCATAAACAGACATGGGATTAGATTTTTGTGGATGAAAGGTAACATGTAACTTCATTTTATTTCATGCTTATATGTTGTAAAAGGGAAAAAAGCCCATAATGTACAATCCTACACAGTATAACCCTATTTCACCATTTACCACCTTTTTTGGTGTTTATATTTAACACAGGTTTAGTGTCTTTGATTCACCTGAACACTGTACTACTTTAAACAAAGTGGAGAAGCAGAACTGTAAAGGTTGGGGGGCAAGGGGCTGAAGAGGGGCTCTACATTTCAACAGTTGTAGCCATTACTTTTCTTAGTACGCTACAAATATAAACTACAATCCCCACTCATGTGTTGTCAGTAACTTTGAGATAATTTGTGTTCAATAAAAATAGCAATTAAAAGCAACAAACCACTATCTTCCAGTAACAGTAGCTGTTAAAAGAGAAAGACTTCTTGTTTGTATTTGCACACAACCAGACAGTACTTCTATTACAGCACAAAACATGTTTCAGGAAAACAGTAAAGATAAGTACAAAGACTTATATCAAGACTTCTTATGACCTGGCAAAAAAAAAAAAAAAAGTCCATTCCAAACATCAGTCTTTTCAGACCTTGCTCAGTGACAAAGTCTTGGGCATTAAACATTTCTCTTGATTTTTAACCGACAAGGGACAAAGTACAAAGAATAGTGATCTGACTTCTGTTGGTTTTCCTTCATTCTTCTACTCTACAGATCTTTTTTCACTACTCAATAATGGAAAAAATAGAACAACTGGTCTTTAAATCAGATACTGTAGGTATATTTCCCTAAATGGAAGCAACACTTCCAACTGTCAAGATACTGATCAGTGCTAGAGTCACTTCTGTTTGCAGAAAAAGCTCATCATGGATTAAAGTCACAATTGTTTTTTCCTGTCTAATATACCCAGAATAACACAGTCTCTCAAACAAGACTTCTTATGATTCTAAAAAACCCAAATTAATACGTGCAAATCCATCTGCACGTAGCAACTTTCCCCCTCCCAAAAAGAAATGAAGCTTTTGCAAGGAAGACATTTTGAGGAGACTCAAATAGAGAGCTTACTTCAAGGAAATAAGGTGGAATACTAACAAATTACTATAAGCAAACAGTTGTATGCTGTTCTATTTTGCAGGATCTTAGAAGGCTATGGCTATATTATATTGTAAGTTGCAAGTGATGCCACCTCTTAGTTCTGCAAAACTGATGAGCGATGTAGTAGTTCTTACAGAATAACACCTGTGACTAATCCAGCTAGCACTAATTAAGTGATCTTTGACCTACTAAGGTAGGTTAGCATAACATATACAGTTTAATTATTCATACATTACTACTTGATATGAGTTGTACCGGACCTTGCCCCTATTGTCTGACAGGAGAAAAGTAGGTGAAAGTTGCCTCCTTTCCATCCTACTATTATTTCTATAACAGATTATTCTGTATCAAAATTACTACACACAATTTGAAAAAGTCTGTGTCAGATGTGTAACTTTTGTTACATATTGAAAAGCACCCGAGTTGCTAAAAAAAATATTTTTTTAATTATTTTTTTTAAATTTGCATGTTGTTTTATTTTTCAATTTTGGCCAGCAGTGACACTGAACTACTGCTGGCATTTCAGCAACCTTTAAAAAAAGCATACAAAATAAACCAAAAACAGTTATTCCAGAAAAACTTTATACAACAGCATATCTTATTCTGAACATATTCTGAGCATGAACATAAATACTTAAGTGTGTATTCATAAACTATGAGAGGAAGGAAGAAGTTTTGCAGGTAAAGTTTACAGTTTCACTACAAAATTTTCATGGTTCACTTCATTGTTAAGGACAGTGTTTTTCTGTTTATATGAATGTCTGTAACATTCACCCTTGCCCTTAAGAAGCTTAGAACTAGAATTTCACCTTCCAGAAGTCAAGAAGCTGAAATCCATCTCACACTAACATGATACAACATTTTCAGGCATTCTATATCAAGGTCAACAAAGGAATTCACACATATAAAAGTATTCCACCACTATTCCTCACACACTTTATTCAGTTAACCTCAAGCAACAGAAGACTGGTAGTGTATCTAGATTGCCAATTGAAATTCTTCTCTGTAGGAATAAGTAAACAAATTTAGGATAGGCATATTCTCCCAATGTCTCCCTCTTCCCAAAGACACAGACAGAAACACAACACAAAAATTAGAGGGTACACTAGGCCCTGGAGGTTTTTATCATTACTGAACAAAGGTTTACCACTTGTTATTATATATGTCAGCATCATACACCAGCACAAGTATGCTGGAATATGTAAAGATTTGGCACAATGACAATCCTTTCCGAAGTACACTATAATTTACATTAGCAACAAAGCATTAAGAAATTAATGATACATGAACTAATGAGACTAAAGGAGGATGAGGCAATGGTAATAACTGGATGCTTTTGTCTAAGCTGGTGGCATAGGCAACGTAGCTTACTTACTGCCTAGTCTTGATAGGTAGCATTCTGTAAGGCTCCTGGCAAGGTTTGCCACACAGGGAAACATGGAGAAAAGAATGAAGACCAGTGGGCAAAAATCATCCTCAAAAGCAGCATTCGAGCAGCAGACAACAATTATTTAAGCAACTGAATGTTGGATGTTAAGGTTTGGAATCCACAGCCACATTACAGTACCAGTAGCAAGACCTTAGCTGTGAAGGTCAGCTCCAGCTGACCAGTCCAGCTGGGGACTCAAAAGTGTAAAGCAACACATGCACACAAGTAGAAGAATCAAGTTTGCAAGCGTGGTACTTATTTTAGCAACTTTATTTCTAATAGATTTGAGAATTCAAAATGGCTTGAGAGAGGAAGATTAAAGAAGGAAAGGATGAGGTACCAGAAAGACGGCAGTACAGACAGAGGAAGTCAGGCTGTAACAACTCTGTTCAACTGCTTGAATTAGCTGGAACATAATTCATAAATTATCTCCACTTTCCAATTCTCACTAATCTTGTAGTAGTGATTGGTCCATCTAATACATATGAATGCCTTACTGCACCTAGCAAAATCAAAGACTTACATGGAAAGGACACATTCCAAATATAGACTTCATCATTAGTGCTAACACTTCCTTTCAGTATATTGACTCGCAAGCTAACAGGTGCATTGCCACTGTCAAGTCCTGCAAATCAACATCAGAAGCTTTGCAAGCAAAATAGTTTATATATTATAACCCAGGACTTACATTATATTTTTTTCTAGGGATAGGGAGTACTCTGGACAAGGTCTAGCCTGTTCCTATCAACTGAATGCTACTAATAGTAGGAACATAACAAACGCCTTTCAAAACTATGCTGGACTTGAATCTACATTTGAAGCTGCGCTCCAACCTGAACATAATCTAGTTTGTGTGCTCCAAAATCTCTCCTCAACGAAGGCAAGGAGAGGTAAGTGTGGACAACTGAGAGATTCACTTCAAAAAAAATACTCTTGATGAATTTAAATGTAGATGCTCCCAGAACATCTACATGGCCTAGTCTTTCTTACAAACACCATTATAGCGTATAAAGCATTAAAGTCTTGTGCTACAGTGTCAGTAACTCTCTCAGATCAGCATTTTTAAGCCCTTCTACATAGCTCTTCTTCTTTCTTACAAAGGTGCTTTATTAAATTAAGCAGAGACACCCGAAAAATACCATCCCTCCCTATAAGTTTGATGGAAGGGCAATAGTTTGGGATCTTGTTGTTTTACTCTCGTGCAAACAATGTAAAGTAGCAACTGCATGAGTTGTCAGCACCATATCAATTTCTGACATGCTGTATGACAAAGTTACCTAACTTCATGAAGCTCTTAAAAGATATCATGCATATGAAAGGAACTGGATTAAAAAAAAAGAAAACTGGACTGTTGCTTAATCACAGGTATGTTATTACTTAAGTCTATTGAGTAAGTCCATTTCACCGTCAAAATCTATCACCAGGATATGTTTGTCGTGACTGCATAAGAGCTAATTGTACTACTGTAACATACTGGGTCTTTAGCATATGGCCAATAACCTACAGCCACAAATATGCTAAAACCAGGGAAGAATTGAGTCTGAGGTATATTCTTCATCTGCCGCACTTTATGGTACCCAAGTACTTCATAGACGATTAACAAATACACACCCTAGCACATGTATATCAGTAAAGCATCCTCAAAGGCAGATACTACCTCTTTGAAATCGTTATCTGTGCACCTTACTACCACAAGGCAGCATTGAAACCACAGCTGGGGTCCATTATTTGCCTATACAGATAAGGCGCCCGAAGACAACCCTAGAAGTCAACAGTTCATAGTCAGGGAAATGGAGAAAAAGAATAAAATTTGAGCAAGAAGGTGACGGTGGGTGGATACTGTCAAGAGAGGCATCGACGGCGCCTCAAGAAGGGCGGGAAGGGGCAGCAGCCTGACCCCTCTCCACAGGAGCCACCTCCCCAGCCAGAGGGTGTCGGCAGGGACCCGGGCTGCCCCTCCGCCAGGCCGGGAGCCCGGGACGGCGACCACAGCAACTCCCGCTTGCCACGGCCTCCCAGCCCTCGCCCCGCGACTCTCCCCGACGCCCCTCCCGCCCCAGGCCTGGCTCCCCGGCCCCGCCGCTCGCCTCCCTCGGCCCTCCCCGCCTCACCCGTGCTGGGCCGCCGCCCGCCGCTTGTTGAGCAGGCAGAGGAGGGCGCAGGCGGCGGCAGTGGCCCCGGCGATGGCGGAGTGGCGCACAGTGAGGTACTTGCTGTAAGCGGCCATGGTGCGAGTGCAGCCGCGGAGCCCAGCCGAGCCGAGCGGAGCCGAGGCCAGCCGAACGGGCGCGGGGAATGCCGGGAGGAGAAGGAGGGAGGGAAGGAGGCGGAGCCCGCCCGGCCGCTCCTCCGGCGGCTGGGACAGCCGCGCGCCGGGCTGTGCCTGGGGAGCGATGGGGCGGGTGGGTTGTGCAAGGCGGACAGCGGTAATTAACGCTCCTTCCCCATCTCCCACGCCGGTGGGGAGCGGGTGAAAGGGAAGAGGCGTCTCCTCCTGCTCCAGTGGGATCGGGCCTGCCCCCGGCTGTCCTGGCCTGGAGGTCGGGTCGAGGAGCCCCGCTGCCGGGCCTACCCTGCGGTGCCTCTGTCATCTTTTTGCCGAGCGGAGCTCGGGGCACTCCCGGAGTTTCGCGGGGGTTCTTTTTGCAGGTGTACAGTGGGATTTCTGAGCGTGAATTACGGGCGCCATATAAGTGTGGAGACAATACGAAATAAACCTTTAAAAGAGACTTTAAGACATACTATCTTTATTTTTTTAGGGCCCTGAGAGGACCTGCCAAGATTGCGTTTCAGACAGAGGGTGGAATGAGTTACCACCTGTCTTTAAGTGCAGGAAAACAATCCCTATTGAACCACAGCAGGTATGACAGGAGATGCCAGCCAGCCTTCTCCTATTAAACCAGTTACACTCGCACAGGTGCTTTTTCCAGCAGATTTAATAACAGTCAAGTTAAGCTATCCCAGTAAAAACAACCATGCCAGCATAACTGTATTCACACTGGATCATCTGGTGTGGTCATATCCCTCAGAAAGACACCTGATTCTGTATACAAAATGGCTGTACTTTGTACAGCAGCTACGTACTTAAAGCCTGCGTTTGTGCGATGGTTAACACTGAAATGATAAAACAATTTCTCTGGTCAAACTCAAATGCAGCGCAAAATGCAGTTGGAATCAATGTATCTATTTTTAATTGATAAAAGTTTTTCACACAGGCTTTTAAAAACATTTGAATAACTTCTGAATGTTGTGCATTTGTTATTGTAGTATAAGAGCGTGCACCTAGGTCAGTCCATTTGCTGAGTGTTCCTATTACTTTCAAGTAGGTCTGCCTGGTGTAAAAGGGATGAAGCTGCATTTAGATGAGAGGTAATCTGTTTGTTCATTGTGAATCACCATATGTACTTTTATTTCACTCCCTCTCCCCGCCCTTGGTATCATCAGGCATTTTGGGACAAGTTTATGTTTTGCTGTAAAAGCTGGAATCTCAAAACATCAAATTGATCACATTTTCTAGAGCACTAGAGTCAGGACTAGTGAATCTAGTTCTCTGGCACTTGTTCAATCAGTAACCTTCCTGCTGTATATTAGTATTTTGGGGGAAAAAATGGCAAGCTATTTAAAGTGTTCCTGACCCTCAGAAAAATACAGAGCAGAACCATGCAGCATTAATAAATTAATCTTGTTTTATAGGATGAGTGTTTGTAAAAATACCTTGTTTTTAAAATCTTAAGGTACTTCAGCAGTACATAAATGTGAGAATCTGAAAAGAGGTAGTTTCTTCATCAAAGTAAATTTCTTATATTCAAGTCATTACAATAACGAAAACATCTGCAGGTTTTCAGGTTTACTGGGTCTTTAAAATACAGTTTTGCTGCTCCTTTTAATCTGTGCAGAGATCAAGAGTGCTGTGATATTGCTAGGCATTTCTTCAAAAATCCTCTTCCATTTGAAGCTTAGATTGGTTGTGCCTTGCACAGAGCTAGCTATCTAATATAGCCTAACTTTGTTTACATGCAGTGTCCATCTGTTTGGGCCGTGCTGACCTTTGTTGTTTGCATGACTGCATGACTTGTGTTCTGCTATGTTTGTGTTCTGCGCTGTCCTTATCCCACTTTTTGAAGCTAGCCAACACCATGTCCTATTACATATTCTATTTATCTTCTAACTTGTCCTTAAATAATTTCATATACACCTGTCATCTTCTCCAGTATTCCACTGTTCTTTACTGCCTCCACTCCTGAATGTTGCTTTTTTTTCAGAATAGCTTTGTTAGTATGGCTGATAAATGGGCACAGTTCAAAACATGAGGTTTTTATTGATCCATTATTTATTATTTATTGGGAAATCACCCAAGATGATCAAATACTTTTTTGACAACAGCTTATGTCCAGATTTTCATCCACCAGTAGCCCCAGGGTAGCAGAGTTACTCTCAATCCCTTCATTCCGCAGCCTGTATTGATACCAGGGGTGCCCCAACCCAGGGGCAGGACCCTGCACTTGGCCATGTTGAACCTCATGAGGTTCACATGGGCCCACTTCTCTAGCTTGTCCAAGCTCCTCTGGATGGCATGTATGTGTAGTTTCTCTGAAGAAGCAAGATCAGTTTGAAAGCTGTGCTTTTAATACAGTCCATGGTATTTTTCAAACTTTTTACTAGCTATGTAAGAACATGCATAGAAAGCAAGCTATTTAAACTAGAAAGTGCACTCTGGAAGACTGAAGCCTGAGGAAGAAAAATGTGTATTTACTCTTAAAGCCTTAAAACCCTATAATGGACATCAGGAAATCTCATAACAGCAAGTGTTAGGCTATGGGTGTTAGGTTATGGCCCTGTGTCTGAAGTGTTAAGCAGCAGTATCTGCCTAAGCAGTTCTTCAATTTCACAGTTGTTTGTTGTTTGTTTGGTTTTTTTTAATAAAAAAGTTTGCTTAATAAAAAGCAGTAGTAAAATTGCTAACCAGTTCAGATTCTCAAGTAAAAGCAGTAATAAAATTGCTAACCAGTTTAGATTCTCAAGTCATGTCCTCAATCTTGATTTTAGCCAGTTGAGTGTTAAGGATTGAGTCAAAGACAGGAATATAAGAAATTGTTACGGGGTGAATATTTTGTCCCACTAATGTGTTATGTGAATACACTTTTTATTTAAAATAGAGTCTAGGTCAACAAATGAGAAGATGCTCTGATTTAGTTTCCCTCAGAACAGGAAGAACTTGTATTATTTGCTATTGGCACTTGGCATAAAACACACAACTATATTCTGCGAAGAGCATATCATCTAATAATGAAATGAAAAATCATGTTGTTTATTGTAGGTCCAATGTAACATACATTCATATCAGGGGGAGCAATTTACAAATGTGAAAGGTGGCAGAATGAGATTAATCTATAGAAATTGAGATAAACTGTAAGATGCAAACTGTACCATGTATGTTGGTTAAGTTTGAAGGTAATTTGTATAGTGCTGGTCTCCATTCTGTAGGCTTGCACTTGCTTAATTTTTAAGTCCATATAAATTCAGTAAGATTGTTCACTTCTCAAGTACTATGATACTTGAAAACTTAATATAACTAGTGGAGTGAGGACAGTTTCAGGGATCCAGGTGGTCTCTTTTGTGAAATCCATGTAATCTCTTAGGTATATTTCTTAGTTGTAGAATTTGGCATGGTTTGCCGGGATATTAATGAACTGCTCTATTAATGCAGTCATCAGCATTAAGTGATAAGATTTTGTCATTCTACTCAAGTGGTATTCCAGAATATTAGGTTGCTTGATTTTTAACAGAAGGAAGTGAAACATCTGAAGTTGAGCTACATTTAATTATGTATTGGTTCATATCCATGTATGAATAATGATATGGACTATTCCAAATAACAGCCTCATCAATACAGCTAATAATAGCCAAATGGAATATGTTTAGTCACTTCATACAACTTGAAACTCCAGTGTGGGAGAAGTAATGTGAATGTGGTATCAGCCACTCAAACCCCAAAAGCCTCCACCTTGGAGAAACATATGCTGATTGTAACAAACACAGGCTTGATCTTCAGATCAAGGGTGAAATTAAAATGGACATAAACTTTCTTTGATCTGCAGAACACAGAAGACATGCTTCCATTTCTTTGTACTTCCTGTTTTATCTTCTTGTGCTTGCTCTTTTCTTACACACATCATGCATGCCTCTCAGATGATTGGGATGTTACAGGAACTTAAGATGTGGAAAGGTACTCTTTCTGAGCAGAAGATAAAATTTGGGGGTGATGTGGGGAGAAGAATATAAGGGGTATATAGAAAAAGTGCTTAGAGATCTTAGGATGTTTAGAGAGTTCTCTTCTAAAGATGTTGATGCTTGCAAACCTTATGTGCCAATACTGCATTAGTTCCCCTCCATATGGGGACAGAAGTACTTATCTTAATCTTTATTAATTGAAAACATAACCCACAAGAGTTTAATTGCTACACACATTTCCTTGATTTCACATTTTTTGCTCTATACACCTGTTTTTTTTTTTATTAATGTGACTGCGATCTATCCTCTAAAAAAGTAACTCTTACTTCTATTTAATACTTTACGCCTGTGCAAAACAAACAGATCATTTTTTTTTTTTTATAAGCACAGCTCATAAATTTCAAAGTCCAGGTGAGAATGTGGAAGTACATAGGAATTACTGTTATTAGACCAAACTCAGAAATTATGTGGTCTCCTGTCTGTGTATGTATAGTATCAATGCTCTAAAAGATAGTATAGACTCCGCACATCTGCTTTCATGATGGATCTTAGTCTAATTTCAAACGTTTATGCACTGACTTAGTTCTAAAGTACAGTGTTCTACATCCAGTCTAATTTTTGTTGTCATTAAGAATTATAATTACTTATATTCTGCTGGTCCAGAAAATGCACCTAGTATTTCAGATGAGAGCAAACTACTGATTCATAGAAAGCATTACGTTTTATTTTACTTACTGTTTTCATTTGCTTTTCCTGTTAGTTGTTTTCTAGTTTTGACTGTTTTACAGAAAGATATCTTCAGTGAGCTGACCATATTGATGCTCAGAATGCAGATAATCTTTTCATGGTTATCAATATTGTTGGACAATCTGTGTGAAATAAATACAGAATTAGATGCAGTAGTCTGCATTTCTTAACAGACAGGGTCAATTAGTATTTTGTGCTTTTCTTGCCTACCTTGTTTGGACTAGGTGAGTGGGTAGAAAATGGTAACTGAAACTAAATGAACGAGCTAAACAGGCTTGTTCAGTTTTTTTCCTGAAGTGAATCACAGCTCAGTTTGATCTTGACACCTTTTGGTGATCTGAAAGCCAAGGTATTTCACTGCTCAATACAATATTTATTTCTAGTTTCTCTCAAGTGCTGGGCCTGGACAGGCTTGAGAGGTGCATACCTCATGAATTTGAACAAAGGAAAGAGCAAGGTCCTGCACATGGGCCAGGGAAATCCCAAACACAAATACAGGCTGCACAGGGAATGGATGGAGAACAGCCCTGAGGAGAAAAACTTGGGGGTGTTGGTTGATGGGGCCCTGGCCATGAGCCAACAACATGGGCTTGTAGAGCAGAAAGCCAGCCATATCCTGGGCTGTATCAAAAGAAGCATGGCCAGCAGGTCAAGGGAGGTGATTCTGCCCCTCTACTCCTCTCTGGTGAGCCCCCCAACCATTGCTTCGTCAAGTTTTGGGGCCCCCAACATAAGAAGGATGTGGACCTGTTGGAGTGAGTCCGGAGGAGTGCCATGAAGATGACCAGAGTGGTGGAGTACCTCTCCTATGAAGACAGGCTGAGAGAGCTGAGGTTTTTCAGCCTGGGGAAGAGAAGGCTCCAGGCTGAGAGTTGGGGTTGTTCAGCCTGGGGAAGAGAAGGCTCTGGGGAGACCTTATAGCAACCTTCCAGTACCTAAAGGGGGTCTAAAGGAAAGACGGGGAGGGACTCTTTATAAGGGAGTGTAACGATAACACAAGGGGTAAAGGTTTTAAACTCAAAGAGGGTAGATTTGGATTAGATATTTTGAAGAAATTCTTTACTGTGAGGGTGGTGAGACACTGGAATGGGTTTCCCAAAGAAAGTGTGGATGCCCCATCTCTGGAAGTGTTCAAGGCCAGGCTGGATGGGACTTTGAACAACCTGGTTTAGTGGGAGGTGTTCCTGCACATGGGAGGGGGGTTGGAACTAGGTGATCTTTTGGGTCCCTTGCAACCCGAAGCATTTTACAATTCTATGATTGTATTGCTTACATCGTCAATGTTATCTTCCTATCATACTTAGAATAATGTTTGTTTAAAAAGTATTCTATTTTTAATCAAAAAGTGAGGAAGTTTTAAGAACCATTTTACTGAAAAGGCAGTCGTGAACAGTATAATGAATTTTTGCAAAGTCAAAGCGTCGTTTGATATCTGAATTCAGAAATTTAAACAAAGGCATTTAAAATAGGTAGACAACTAATTACTGCTTCCTAGGTAGAGCTGTAATTCTTTTATTGAGATTGCCCCACAGTTCCCTTGTAAGCAGTGTATTTCACCTGCTTGTATCTTTGCTGATTTATATCTTTGCTGATGCATAATGATGCAAACTGAAAGTTGGCAGAAATTTTCTGCCTCAGCTTGGATATTAATTTCTTTAATAAAAGATGTCATGCCAGCATGGTCAAATTATTTCTGAGGATGAAGCAGTGGAAAAATAAATTACTTTCAATATATTAAGAGAATGTCACAAGCTTTTAGGTCACGCTTTATTGCCATGTTTTGCAGTGCAGACTAGCTTATACAAGAGAGCTATAATTTTTGAAAAAAATGTGTCATCATCACTGTTTCTGCTGTGGTTCCTTCTTATGCCATGTGATGAAGCTAGAATTGTTATAACCACCCGAAAAGAAATTATATCCCTCTCTCATACTTGGTCAAGAGGTACCAAACATTAGGTTTAAACCATAGTAACTTCATCAGAACCGTCTTTCTGTTTTCCAGGAGCTATGGCCACAAATATGTATGATGATGATGTGTTCTTTAAACAAAGTATAATGTGTTTTTAACATTGGTAATGTAGAAAGGATGCTAATATAATAGAACAAGAATTTTAATACATTCTGTGTGCTTAGTTAATCACCATAAAAAAATTTGTAGTGAGGGTCCAATTTTTAGACTCTGCAGTACTCTTCTGCCTTTTTGGCATGTTCCTGGAAATTACTGCCTACTACTTGCCCTCCCTATGTGGACTTTTAAACTATTTGCTACTTTTTACACATTAAGCTTCTATCCTTGGCAAGTACAGTATTTCTTAGTCATTGCTTTGAGTCAATATAGTTCAGATCTTTTTTTGGAGACTAAAGTAGATTTAGAATTTCTCTGTATGCAATACTTTGCTTTTATTAACACTCAGACTCAATTACCATTTTGCTACATACTCACCAGCTGGAGAAGGTGGAGGAGCCATGTGGTAACTTGAAGTGGGTTTCCAAAACTGAAGTCCTATCTCCACCCATTGTTTCACAAGCTGGTAATTATTATAGCAACCGTTCTGATTAACCACGTCGGAGACACTGAACATTCCAGGAGCCCAATGGTCTCCTCTTACACACTAATAAGAGGTCATATATGATATCCATGTAGCGCTGTTGAATAAGTGTTTTGCTTGTTCCTTCACACTTTATTGTGAAGCTAAATTAACGTCTTTTCAAAAATAGATTTGTATGCCTTCTGTAACAGTTCTTGGCTTTGGGCCCCAAGAGAGCTGGAGATTCCTTCATTCAGTATGTTCAGGCCCCTCACAGCTCCTGCTACTAAGCCAACTGCATCACCCTGCAAAAGCAACCACGCGCTGCCAGTTTCCCTACAGACCATGTTATCCAAGTCTCTGCAGCCTTCCTTGTAGAGACTAAGCACTCAGCTGTTGATCAAGTACTATGCAAGCTCAAAGACTTTTTCTGTAATGGCTGTTTTATACCAAAATACAGCTAGATATGGTGATTGAGTGTAGGGGACAGTTTCTGGTTTGAAGAGTAATTCCACTGATCCGAATGCAGGGGGGGTAAAACCAGAAAAGGAGTGAAAGGAATGCATTAGGATGAGACAAGATTGCAAGCAGAAGAGAAATAAATGTCTTGACAATAAATCAGTGAAGGGCTGCAGAAACTGGAATGGCTCAGCAAGAGAGTATTTAGGAACGAAGGCTGAGCCATCTTGTGTCAGGAAGCCAGTGGAAGGAGAACCTAGAGACCAGCTGAGCAAGGAGATTTGATGGGCTAAATTCTGATATTGGGAGGGAATTAAATGATTAGGCAAGAAAAGCAGACTGACTGTGCATTGCAAAACAGGAGAGTGACACTCAGAGCTACTGAGCTAATCAGGAAGGAGAAATTTAGACCTAATTATCTGGAGAAGAAAAAGGTTGCAAGAAGGCAACTTAAATCTAATGAGCAAGTGTGAGATGGAACTGGCTGGACTGGGATCCAGTGGTACCTGAGCTAGCACTTTGTGGAGGAGATGAGGGAAATGTAGTAGTAGAGCCATTTGTCAGAGAGTTCAAGTGCAGTTCTTGCATGAACCTGTACTGGGTTAGGATTGTATATGTAAGTAGGCTGTTGCCGACAGGCCTGCACTGTCATATATTACAAAAATTTTGAGACACAGCATATGAGGCAGGCAATGATGGGAAGAAAAATGACAGCTCTATGGCTATGGCAGATAAATCCTGATAAGATGATCTGAACTACCACTTTAACTCTGCCACGGAATCACTGTAGAATGCTGCCCCAGGGTAAGTTATCTAACACATTCAAAGTTGGCCTATAGTTGCATTTTTCCCATTTTCAGAATATTCATCATGAGATCTATCAGAGAGGTATTTGCAGAAGTGTTCTGTGCTACTAGATGGTTGCAGTTAGGTGGAGTTTTTTTCAAGAAACATTTTTTTAAATATTTAGCATTTCATAATATATTTTTTAATTTTGCATTGTGTATTTTGATGTTGTTCATTAAAGTCTAATGCTAGATACTGATTACAAATTAATTTAACATTACAAATGAATGCTAAGTAACTGTCTACTCACTCAATGGGGCAGCAGTACTGTGGTAAAAACATATTGCACCCTGATACAGCCTTAATTCGAAGTTCTTGGGCAGTTTTAGAGCGTTTTTGTGACAGACTTCTTTGGGACTAGTCCAGAAGGCACACATGCAAACTCCAGCTGCAACATTCTCTGCAAGAAGGTGTTTTACTAGTACATGTCCCGGCTTCCAGTAGTTGTCGTAACTTAGAAGTTGGTTTAGATCTATAATCTTTGGAGCCAAAAATCTTCCAAGAAGGTACATAGATCATAGATTCATAAAAATAAGGCTGGAGAGTACCTTCAGGATCAACCAGATGATCTTCAACAAAGAATGAGAGGAATGAAAAAGGCCAGGGAAACAAGGTTATTAACACAGTAAACCTCTTAGTTACATGGAACAGGCAGGAAAAGATACCTACTGTAGAATACGTAACATAATGTATAATTTAATGAAAAAAATTCAGAAACGTGGAATAAGAAGGCTTTTGTTAAATAAGTATAAGATCAATAACAGCAAAGGAGGAAACAGAAAGTAGACCTGTGAAGTAAATAGTAAAGTTTTAAAGAAATATGAAGCTTATCTCCATAAATATACCTAGAAAGAGACAACTGCTGTTCCATTTCCTCTTTCTTTTTTTCCTTTTTAAGAAAGGATGTTACTACTACATGTTATTACTATTACTACTACTTACTAATATTACATATTAATGTACGATTAATATGTGCCGCTAATATTTTTTGCTACTAGTTTATTAATAATACATCTTGCTATTTGTAATAGTTTGTGATACTACTGATAAATAGTACATTTACAATACTGCTTACGGGGCTTTCTAGTATAGCTCACATCCACTGGAAATTAACATTTGGAACTGAATTCATCAAGGAATATAATGTACAAAATTGTCCAAATGTGAAACCCATCAGGACAGTTGCCCTCATGCTATATGGGCCAGTGTTTTACATGTTCTAGAAAAAAAGTTGAAAGTTTCTGTAGGCATGTAAATGTAGGTATGTGTGTATGTATATACATAAATACAGAGATACATATGCATACTTTTCCTTTTTTGGTACAGAAAATAAATTAATCTCTCTTTCATAGGAAAAAATAGTGAAGTTTTATCCCATTTAGCAGAAGGGAAAAAAATCATATTACTCTTCAGCCTTGAGGCATGCATAAAGTTGTGTGTCTCTAACCAACGTGAGAAAATTCTCTGTTCCTTCCTACATAGAGCTACACCCTAAGCCACAGCTGAAAGCTCATCTTCTCTGCCTGCCAGCTAAGGCACAGTTTATAAGGTAGGGCAGGATTCTTTGCTCCAGCTCAGCAAGACTAACCCACACAGTCCATCTTAATGCAGAATATATAAAGATACACAGGGTAACTATTAAGTAAATAATCGTCTAAATTACATCATTCCAAGTCAAATGTCAGCTGCCAAATGCCCTGTTATCTGAAATAAGATGAGAGTGAGTTTTTACCACAGGTAAAGACATGTTTCCACATTAATATCACAGCTTAGTTAATGCAATGAATGCTCACACGCTAGTTTATCTCACTCTAACTTGATGGGAATAGCATAAACAGGCAGCAGAAGTAACCAAATGCTAAGTGTGGACCAAATCTTTAATAGATGTGTATAGTAACTAAGCAAAAAGAAGTATAAACTTAATCCTCCCAATTCTTTTCCTAAACCTAGTTATGCCATACACTTGACCTTCAGAAACACCTATGCCCTAATCTTTAAGTTTCTTATATATTTGGTTCCGTAATCTGAAATTGTAAATCATAGGATTTGACTCACATGAGTAGCAGGGTAAATGTGAAGCAGAGCAGTTATGTTGTCTGGATTGTATTGTTGAAATATCTTTCAGTCCAAGAAGCCCTGCAGTCCTGCAGAAGAGGATGATGAAGAAAATTGCTAAAAGCAGGCAAGAGATCAAGACGTGCAAGTACTGAGTAGTTCTTGGAGGCACATTTTGCAGAGTTTCTTTCAGGCACCATTAAAATTAAATTTAAATTGCTGTTTCTCAGATGGATGTTCAACAAGCTCGCCTTCTGTGCTGTCTCACAACTTAAAGCAATTGTTCCAATTACAGAAGGACCTTCACATCCTAAGAAACATATGTCTCTAGTTTGTCTAAGATCTTCTCAGTAAGGAAAATCTAAAGCTTTTGTTCAAAACAGAAATAAGGCTTATGAAGCAATGTAGCACAACCATAGCCTGTGCTCTCAGCGCTGCTGAGAAGATAATATCTGTGAGGAAAAGATTACCTGTCTGAAAAATGTAGAATCTTAGGGAAAGCAGAGCACTGACTCCTACCCTGGATGAAGGAAGCACTCAAAGTAGTTATTGCAATCTCAGAAGAAATGGTTAACACAAGCAAGAAAAGTCTAGGGAAGTAGGAAAGAGAAATGAGGGGTGGTTCCTGCAAATGTAATTTCAAGTCATAATGATCGTTGCCCAGAAGTTCTAGAGGTGGATAATGGGACCTCACATTCACAGTAGCAAGTCTTAAGACTCCCAAGTTTATTCAGTTCAGTTGTGATCATATAAACAGTACCAATAAAATTTAACTCATCTTCCAAATATTTGGATAATGTCCAAACTACAGTTCTTCTCCAAAAAGGCTAGGTAGATCATCTTCCTTTTGAATGCAAAATGCAATCCCACAGTGAACATACTGCTATCATTTTGAGGATATTTTCACTTGTACTCCTGGAATTTGCTGCTTTCAGAATTCCATCACTGAACTAAAATAAAATGGCAATAATTTGCTAGAGAACTCATAGAAAAGTGAAGCAAATGTGACAATAAGGATTGGAGTGCTCTAAGGTTTGCTATAAAGCTACATAGTCTCCTCCAACAGCAAGAAATACTTTGACTAACACCCAAACAGAACATAATAGCTCTAGTTTTCCTCCCAGACAGTAATTAGTAATAGTCTGAGAAAGAACTCAAAATAACTGTATGCATGGTAGTGAATTCTTGGGTCAGGAAGCCAAAATAGCTCTTCACATATTCAGTTTGGTTGTTGGTTTTATTTGTTTGTTTACTATTCCAAGGCAAGATTAATGCAACCAAGAACCTAGTAGTAGCACAAACTTTCAATCACCCTGTGCCAAAAGAACAGAAATTTTACTATGCTTGTGATGCTTCACTGTATAGCCATTCCAGTATAGATGTCTTATTTACCTACACTCTTACCTTTTGAAGGTAACATTCAGCTTCTTCCTAGCTCACTCTAATAAAGTAACACATCCAACCAGTCTTTAGTTGATAGGATCATCTGGGAAATATCTGATCCACCAGGTAAGGCTGGGATGACAGTTTATGGAAGACTCGGCAACGTTTCCTGAAGGAGAATTTTTTCAAGATAAACACCAGAGAGAGTGGTGCTATGCATGATATCATGCTCTGTTGATCTAGGTTTCTCCTCAGAAGCTTTCTAGGCAAAACCACAAATAGTGTAAAGCTAATATATTCAAATTCTAGGGTCATGTTTGCAAAAAGGCACAATTAATAATTTTCAGAATGACAGTATAGGAAGAATATAGTCCTGGAAGAGACGTGAATCAAGTCCAGTTCTTGCTATTGGAGGTAGTGTATCACCTCACAGAATCACAGAATGATACAGGGTTGGAAGGGACCTCTGGAGATCATCTAGTCCAACTTCCCTGCCAGAGCAAGTCCACCTAGAGCAGGTTGCACAGGAACTTGTCCAGGCGGGTTTTGAATTTCTCCAGAGAAGGAGACTCCACCACCTCTCTGCTAGGGCTCTGCCACCCTCACAGGGAAGAAGTTCCTCCCCATGTTTAGATGGAACTTCCTGTGTTCAAGTTTGTGCCTGTTACCTCTTGTCCTGTCACTGGACACCACTGAAACAAGACTGGCCCCATCCTCTTGACATCCATCCTTTAAGTATTTATAGGTATTGATCAGATCTCCCCTCGGTCTTCTCTTCTCCTGACTAAAAAGACCCAGGGGCCTCAGCCTTTCCTCATAGAAGAGATGTTCTAGTCCCCTAATCATCTTGGTAGCCCTTTGCTATACCTTTGTTCCATTTGGAAATCCATTCTAGAAACTCACTCATCTAAGTTAGGATCTTTCTCATAAATTCTAATCTTAATTTATAAATTAACGGTGTATACTGGTTTAGTCTTCATCACCATTGCACTTCCACTTCAGCAGATCTCCCTCATTGTTTACCTGATTTATGTGTAACAATCACATCTAATCTCACTCAGCCTTTATTTTTTTTCCCTTGGTCACCTCAGGAGTAATATTGGCACATGTGCCAGAGATGAATGTCTTTTCTACATGCCGATGTATTTGACCATTCCATTTTAAAGTCTTAGTGTTGCCACTCCTATTTCTGCAGGAAATACCTCAGGTGGTGAGAAAATCCTGATGTTTTTACAACTGTATCACACTTGTCATCAGCCTGTATAAACTAGATGAACCTGTTTTGCTATTTCCAATTATTGTGTTCTCCTCATAGCACATTCTTCAGAAATACAATGCTATAATTTCTATTATGGAATGTCATTCCGTTTCATGCATCAATTTTTTGGGATCAAACAGGTTTTTCTGTATAATATTAACAATACTTTTTTTTTTTGTCAACAGAGCACTGATAACATTTATATCAGGTCACTAATGAGTCTATTAAAATTTAATAGCTTTCTTCCAGCTGGATTCACTGTTCAAAAATCATTTGGTACCTTACCACTTTTAGCCTGTTCCTTGCCTGCATTATAATTCTTATAAAAATTATCAACTTTGCCAGCTTCATTAATACATTCCTGAGTCACATCATATAATGTGTTTTATTAATATTCACTTGAATAAAGTGTATCATATTGTCTTTACCCAGAATCAAGTTATTTAAAAAAAATAATAATCAAAGAGCTATGTCTGTTACAATCTTGTCTACCATTATATCTGATTATTCACCACTTCACTATTTGCTTTAAATTATTGCAGACAATAATGCAGGTGAAATTCAGGGACCTTTCAAGTATGAATAACTTCTGTGTTTTCCTTCCTTTATACAGACACTGTATTGCCTGTTCTACAGTCATATGTGACCCCAACTTTATATATTTGAAATATTTCCCACTGAACCAATCCCATAGTCTTCTTACTCTAGTTTGTTTCAGGATTTTGGGATGAAGATTTTCAGTCCACTCAGTCTGAGCTTTTCATCTTCAAGTATGTATCTCCCAAATCTATATATTTTTAATCATACTATCCATGGGTTGAGGAGTATATTTGAATCAAATTTAGGATAGTAGGGAAAACTCCCTTCCCTTCAAAGGAATTTCCTACGGATAAGGTAAAACTTTGCTAGAGTAGCCAGTGTGATACTTAGCCACAGAAAGAGGCATTAAACTAAAGCTGTGAACCATCCTCTGCTCCACTGTGGCCACTCACCATGAAAAAGTCACAGGCAGGTAACAACAGCTGAAAGAGCAGTTGAGAATTGTGCAATTATCAAGTATGCCACATGATGGTGCCACAAGGTTAGATTTGTAAATCACTCAACTGCCACCTATAAAAAAGCAAATGCTAAAGCTAAATGCTAAATAACCCACGTGAATATTATGCAGATATTGCCTACGATTAAGCATATTTGCTGTAATCTTGATATATAATTTAAATCCTACATTTAGGTTTGTTATTTTCCTGATCTTTAGTCATCTCATCTTCTTTGCCAAACTTCAGGTATGTATTAGAGGTGACTCTGTTGACTAACTACAGCCAAAGTGAACATCTGTACAGTAGGGGCTTATCGCCAGTGAAAGAACATAGCCGTCTTTACCTTCATAACTTTGATTTTATAGAATATCTGTAAAAAACACATTGTGCAGTACTAGTATTAGTAGTGCAACTACCGAGGTCTTAATTTTTCATGTAATGTTTCAAAGGTATATTTAATAAGCATATTTCTTCTGCTGTTACAGAAGTTAAACCAGTCTAAGTAACTGTTGGTCTACTTTGGGTAATGTTTCAGTAGTTCTGGGAACAATGAAGAAGCATATTTGTACAAGACACCCAAGAATCAGGTATTCTATTCCTTTCCTGTGGTATGTTAAGGTTCCTTACATAAAGAAAAAAAAAGTTCCTAGGAATGCCTGTATAAGTGAAGTAGTTGATATGAGTATCCAGAGAGGGATCTGTAAAATAAAATTAAAGTGACTAACGTCAGATGCTTTGCGTTGTTTGCCACAGAACTTAATCGTTCTGTGAAGAAGAAAATGCTAGCATTAATTTCACTCTAATAGGAGTCTCATGCATGTTTAAGACCCCTCTGCCTCTCAGGTTTATTTTGAAATTAATCACAAGCAACTACAGGACTGGAAGCTGTAGCTTCCAGTATCTCTGAACACAACCCAAAATACAGAGTTGTTGATAGAGGATATATGCAAGAGTATACAACATATGTTTACTGTGTGCAATTTTCAAAAAGAAATATTTGGTATTTTATCCATGGGAATTCTTGTTTATATAAACTTTCAGTATAGTTTAGATTAAATTAACACTTAGGGATATATCAGGATAGCATTGGTAAAATGGATGCCTTTCCTTATTCAGATTTTTTTTGTCTTGTACTTGTCTTGTACTCTGTACTTGTCTTCCACTTACGTAATTATCTCATTTTGTTGTCAGAACTCTCATGTTAAATCACTATGCCACTCAATAAAATTTATAAATCAGTAAAAGGGTAAAAATAGAATTGTTAATATTCTCACTCTGTTGCTTATCATCCTGGTCGTGATCTTGTACATTTTTACTTCTTTTGGAGTCATGTTTACTATGATTTTCAAGCCTTAGAGACACTTTGGTCTTAGTTACCATATTTTGATTTCTACAGCAGACATATGAATAAGAGCCATTGCTTGTTGAAACTTATTCTGGCTATCTATGCAATACTGTGATAAGATGCTGTCTAGTGGAACTCCCTGATGCCTCCCCAGACTGTCAAAATGTTTTCCAGGAAGCAACTGTTTCCAGTGTTATTCCAGAGTCTTTATCTGTAACACTAACATTTCACTTTACTTGGAACAGAATCAGGCAACACAAGTGAGGTTTCAAAGTTATAAAAAAAGCTTCATAAATGATGGTAGGAATAGAACAAGTACGCAGCAATGAGAAATTATGTTGAGTCCACATGCTTAAATATTTTTATTTTTCTAGCCTAATTGTCTAGCTACTTGTTTGGAAAAAGATATAAACTTGCTGATTTACTACTGATTTAGGATTTGAATGTTGCGACTCCTCTTGACATTCTGTGTGAATGGTATCTATAATGACACAAATGAGGAATTATGACCCAGAGAGCTGGTTGATAATATTCTGTGACAAGAATTACTGTCCAAATAGCTTTGCAAAATTTCAGCTGCCTTATGGAATAACACTGATCATGTTATGGCAGTTTCCCTATTCCACCACCAGTGAAAGCAAACCAGCAGCATTCCCTTCTCCATACAGACCTTTCATTGTAAAGGAAGTAATTAAAAATTTCACTCATAACCACAACTTACTACAATAAACAGTTCTTTATCTTTGACATATCTATTCTAAGTCTTTAGGGAGGAATCAAACTTTTACAGGCACAGTTACACCCAGGAAACTCATACATCTTCACATGCAAATAAACCTATGAAACTGCTCCTGACCATGGGACTGGGTGCATAACCCACTTTCATCAGAAAGAAATCATGATGCCTCACTTCATAGGTGTTATATTAACTGACAGGAATTCAGGCAGTGGCCTCCAGGTGAAGACAATTAAGCTATCCTACCAGATCTGGAATGTGTTGGGAGCAATTCAGTGACTAGTTATAAAGGAAGGAAGGAATGTGTCCTGCTTTTCCTTGTTAGGGCTTGCTACCACCCTAGGGACAAGGGAACTGTTTGTTTTCCTCCTGGAGGGGGAAAAAAAAAAAGTTTTAAAGTTTTATGTTGCATCTGAAGCAGGCAATCTGAACAGCTTAACCCTTCTTACTGTATCTGGTACTTTCAACAGCACTCCTTTTCACTGGTTTTGTTTTTTTAATAGTATGGATGCAAAGCAGGAAAATTCTGATCTGCAATATCATCTGCCTGTAAGCTTCTCTGCTCACACTGGAGGCTACAGGGAATAAGTACTTAGCATTGGAATTAAAAAACAAAACAAAACTAACCCAAAACTGTTTCCATTATGCATCCTCAGTGCATAGGCAGTGATATAAGTCCAGAGTGGTAGCAGGTTCTCCCATATTTGGTAACCCTGCTATGCACTGAAAATTGAAAACAGAAGTTCACAAAAAGGAAAAAAAAAAATCAATGGAATTTTAACTACAGCCCTGTGCACTCTGGCACCATGGTAAACTACCCAGAGCATACACAAGTATGCTATAATGAATTTTGAAAATGTCCTCACGTGGTCATTTTGATGTTCAAGGTCATATGCCGCTGCCATTTCCTCTGTTTCTCTTCCTCTGCTGCTGTTTCACTCATTGCACAATGGCATTGATGGAGGACCTGTTCCTGCAGCTTGTTCCTATAGAGCCTGTCTTGACAAAACAGGTTTAGTGGCAGGAGCCAGATCCAGAAACCCAGACTGAAATCTCAGGACAAGTTGCTGTGACTCTCAGACATCAAAACTAAGGGGGCAAGGATAATTCTTCACAGTGTCTGTTTGTAAAGACAGGGAACTCCCCGCTACAGGATGTTGTCTTTCCTAAACATTTAGTTTCAGGAGAAGACTACACAAGTTCGTGGGAGAGGAATTCACCAAGAATTACTAGGTATATAGAAATCACATTTGGCTCAGGAAGTTTCTCAGCTGCAAACTGCTGGAAGATCAGGAAAAGTATTATAAACTCCTGTCTGGTGTTCTGTATCTTCCTTAAGCATCCATTCATGGCTATTCTGAGAACCAGAATACTGGTCTTACTGGATTCTTGTTCTTACCTGGCCTGGTTATTCTAATTTTGAAGCATTACCTATTTCCAGTTACAAAGCTCCTGCTACGTAAATTTTGTGTTCTCACGTTAGTTTTTTATTGCTGAAAAATCCTTATTTAAGAAATAGAATACTAGAGATTATAAAAAGCCTTATAGTATTGAGATTAATCCATAACTGAGTAAATTTCCTATGTTAATGCCTTCACTTGGAGCCTTTTAGGTCCCATATGTGGATTCTGGCAGGTTATGTGAAGGACCGAATATTTATTGATGGTGTCTTTCAATATTACATACTTGCTACACTGCAATAGATTATGTTATTAAAAAAAATTGTATTATACAACATTTTTAGATATGCTGTTGCTTACGCAGTACATGTACACATGTGACCAGAAAAAGTAGTACGTATTTCTCCCTTTTACTTCCTTTCCAACTTCTCTTCAAATCAGAGAAAAATTTTGTTTCTCTGATTTTGACCAATGGTGGTGTTTTTGTACGTATCTCCTACCTTTGAAGTCCTTTAATGCTATCTTTGAGGATTTTCTTTTAGGTTTCCAGTTTTCAGCCCTTGCAACAGCATTCCCTGACATACCTTCTGATGTTTTTGTAGGTCACTGACTTGCAGCTCTTACCTGCCAGCAGACTTCAAAGTGTGTAATGTTTTGGCAGCCAAGCCTGTCCCAGAGATTTTTCTATTGGTTAGAAGAAGTTACTGAAATTAGACGGCAAATTCTCCATCAGTGCTGGGGTCACATTCCTACGCTAAAGAAGATTGCCAGTGTCGCTCTCTTGATTATATGCTGCTTCCTGGCTAAATCTTGAATTGGAGGCAGGCTGTCTGAAGAGCACAGTCTTCAAAGCTGCTCCACAAAGCAGTATCAGGGTGGCAAGGAAGGAACCAGCCCAGGTTTGTGGCCTGCCCTCAGTAAAGACCTCTGGTTCTAAGAGAATGGAATTTTCCTCTCCATAGGCTTGCACCTACTCGGACTCTTCTTCCCAGAGCAGCTACCAGCAGCATCTGCCAAAGCAAAGGGGCTGTACCTGCAGTCACTTGCCTCAACATGTGATCTAAGGCTCCGCACAGAGACATCCCATTGTATGTGGAGACCATCAACTTTCTGAACCATGGAGGGGCTGGGGATCCCCATGTGTTTCTACCAAGACAAGTTAATTCACAGGAGAAAGCCAAGGAGCATCTCCAGTCAGAGTGCATTCTGCCATAGCTCAGGGAGCATCAGTGGCCTTGCCATTCACTAGATTTGCAAACCTGTCAACTCGGATTTCTCATTCATGCTCTTATGAAAAACAGTTCCATACTGCTAAAGTGCCAACAAACCAGTAATAACTTGGACACAAACAAGCAGGGCTTGAGTTACTTATTTTTATTTAATATTGCACTTTTCTATTTATATATAGTTCAGGTATTTCATTAGGGCTACAGATTTATAAAATAAAATTTGCTGAAGCTAAACTCCTTTTTAATAGCTATCAGTAAGTGCAAGCCACATGGCTTTTGTTGGAATAAAATTGTTAAAATACTATGGTTTTCAATGCAGTGAATTGTACTCTGTATTTTTATGCCATTTACATAGACAAAACTAACAGCTTCACAGACTTCCTTCTTGACCTGTAACCATAAGTATCATGTCAGATTATTTTACATAGGTGAGATGACAGAAATAAATCAGTTCTATCACTTAACCCTTTTGTGATCAGTATCATATTTCAAAATACATACTGCTCCTTTAGATACAGCAATTTTATCTTGTCAGATTCATATATATGCATAAAATAATAACAGTCCTGATTTTGTACATATTATTTATTAAGGAGTTTCTCAAAGAGCAGAAAACCTGGCTTCCATTGCACAAGAAAATGATAAATAATAATAAATAACATATGTCATTTAAACCAAGGCCAGAGTCTGTTCCCACATCTGTTATTCAAATCTTATATTACAATAGCATCTGCTGTCTTGTAGCTAATCAGATTCATCATTACTATTTAAAGCAAAAACAGGAAACAAAACAAAACAGAGAAACCACTGGTGGTGTTGAATTAGCAACTTTTGGGCAAAGTCCAGTGGGAGACTGATGAGCTGTAGCACTTGGTGTCCCAGCCCATGGCCTGCAGGGAATCCCACATTAGGCACCTACACTCCCTAGACTGTGAATAGGAAGATTTAGGACCCTCATTACAGGACAGCTGAACAACCTGTTCCTGCCCTGAGCAAAGAGCCATTAAGGTCAGTAGGAAATCCCCTTCAGGAATTTAGGTTCTGAACTTTGGGAAGGTTTACAGCCGAGATCAGGTCACAAATTGTACCTTGGGACCAGGCATCTTCAGCTGCTTCATCAGAAACTGAATGGAGTTCATTATTTTTACTGAAGTGTTTTTGCTTAAGTTCAGGCATTATCGTGCCTGATATTTTAAATATCTTAAATAAGATATTTAAGAGGGGTTCAGTAACTTTCTTGCCCTTACAGGGCTCACATCTGTATCTTTTCTACTTGCCTTTATTTATACCAGTTCTGTTCACATGAACAAGTCTCACATCTGCATGAAAGTTGTTTCCTTCCTCTGTTTGTAATTATATCACTGGAGTGAAGATCCAATACTTTGAAAGAAAGGAAATGCCAATGGGTGGAAAAGCTCAGTTCCTGGTCCACTGTGGAATGTTGATCATGTCAAAGAAGAATGTTAGAGTAGCAAGTTCTCTCCCAGAAACTTTCTCTGAAGCTCATATTCATGATCAAGAGGCATTCATAATTATCATTGACAGAAGTGAGTATGTTTTTTCAGATGAGAAACACCACTGACAAATTATGTAAACTGTTATGAGGACTTGGAGTAGAGCTCTCTCCCGAGACTCACCTTTGTTGCTAATTTAGTTATATGCTACAAAGTCCTCATGACAATATTGCCTTGAGTTATTGATCTGGATTCACTAACACCAAAAGAGACAGGAAATAGCACTGTATTTTCAAAACCTATGAGACGTTGTAATCACTTTACCAACTTCATTAATATTATATTCTTTAGTATTTATATACTCACCAATGTTCAGTAAATTGGGATGTTGTTTTAAAGACCTAAATTAATACAGATGATTAAGACTACTGTATTACAAAGCAGGCTGTGATACAATGCTTGGTAAGAAGTTAGAAAGAACTTGACTAAGATATCCAAGTTATAAAGTCCAGAATGAAAACCGCTGAATGAGCTCCTTGTGCAAAAAAAAAAACTTCCTCAGGTAACATGACCAGCACATGAAATTCACTGAAAATTCAGAAGAGCCATACATTACAGCTGGATTATGTTTTCCTAGTCTTGGTAATTCTGTGGCCGGATGTTGCCTCTGTAGTTAGAAATCAGATTAATCAGATCTACCTTATCATAGACCTTAATTATCTATGAGCTATAATAAGTGTAAACTATACCTTGCTCAGTAATGATGAGAATAACCTGTATTTTCTAGTCCTTTTTGGTCCTGAAGTACCAAATATTGGCCATTAATCATTTACAGGGGAATGCACTTCATCACCTTTCCCTCCTGTGTATCTGAACAGTCTGGTAGCTGCAGTTCAGATAAGTTGTTTTAACATAAGTCACTGTGATTCAAATTCACCATGATGAACTCAATTGTCCTTACTAGCTGATGTCAGCCGTCTTTCTTGTTAACTACACCCATTAAACAAGGTTCACTTATACTTTTATGAGGATATCTATACTAAGAATAATGTATCTTGTTATGAGTGCAATATAAAGCAGGATTTTTTCCTATATAATTGCAAACAGCTTTGGTTTAGCTCTTTTTTTTTCCCTCCCAATAGTGGGAAAAAAAACAAACAGAAAACATATCATTGTTTCTGAAACAGATATATTGGCATAAAAACTGAATATGAAACAGTTTCTTCCTGCAAAAACTGTACACCAGCTGAGGTATCAACAGTGCTGATGTTTAGCTGAGTTTCTCTTTTATTTGTCTAGGCTCCAACATAAAAATATGATCCTGGCAACAAAACTGCCTATGGAAGCCAAATAGAGCCTGCGAGACTAACACAGAAAACCCTAAGTCACAATGAAAAAAAATATTCCCACTTCACCTTGTGCTGGTTGTGAGGTTGCAGGTCCCTACCCCATCACAAACTATTACGCTCAGGATTGCCAGGGTTGAGGCAAGCCATATCTGCTCTCGTCGCAAAATAATCCCAGTGAACTGAAAGACCTTTAACCACAGGGGTTCTTTTAACCTGGATCATTTTGTCAGGACTGGATTTGGACAATCATGCCATAACATCAGAAGCAGGAGGAGGAAAGAAGAGGCAAAAGTACAGATCTGGAAGTAGGAACCACTCGTAATGCATTGGATTGCTACTTAAGGACCTTACCTGCTATTCCAACCTGATATACACTGTTCTCTCTAGCAAAGAAATATTTTTAACTTACACTCCATTTTGCTCTAACAATAGTTATAAAACTATAGATGATAAGGTATTTTATTTGCTACATTTGAATTGACTTACTGTTGTGTTAATAATTATGCAAATGAGGGAGGAAGGAAAAGTTTCTAGCCGCACTTTTTTTTTGTTATTTTTTTTCATCTGATTTATCAAACACTCAAGCTACTAAACGCTGTCAAGAACACATAAAGGAATTTTTGCTTTATAGCTGAGTGGCAATGGTCAGTGCTTTCAGAAGGATTCTGGCATCCTCCAGAGCAGGGAGAAAGAAACCCAGCACCAGCAGAAGCCCCGCAGCGCCCTGCAGGCCTGGCATCCTGAGGAATTTCAGAAGCTGCACAACGCTGTCTCTGTATTTTATGATCTACTTCCAACCCTTAACTCAAAACACAAAGACAACAGGAGTCATGCTGCAGCCCCCTCATCCTGCAAGGCAAAGCCAGCACCCCCAGCCTTGCTCACCAGCTCTCCCTCAGCTGGCAGGCAGGAACCTGGCTACTCAGAGCGCATCAAACCAGCAGCCTGGCTGACAGCCCTTGGCAAAATACCACCTACAAACAGTTCCCAGCCAAACCTCCTGTTCCCTGCAGAAACAGCCTGTTTCTCTGCTAACCCTTAATTGTTGGGCTTTCTCTCCCTTAAATCCAGCTGGTACCAGTACAGCAGGTGGGGCTAACTGAGCCAGGGTGGTTAGCTTCAGGCTTCCTGGCTCCCAAAGCAGCAGGTTCTTCTGCCATAATTGCTGTTGGTTAATAGTGCGTTTGGCAAGCTGTGAAGGTTCTGGAAGTTGTTTCCTTCATGCAGTCTTTCCTTTCATTCCTCACCACCCACTGTCCTCCTTGGCAATTGCTAGTTAAGGTGGAAGTTTTTTAAGAAACAGCTTGTTAAAAGTTAGGAAATGGGGTGCTGCCTGTGCCAGTGGCATTCCTTTTCCCTCAAGGATTAGCAAATGGAGTTGTTCTGTGTCCAGTTGTGTTTCTCACATCCTGCTTCCAGCTTTGCATCATTTTTGAGGAATAGTTTATGATGGTATGTAGCTCATAACTGCTCTGCATTAGGCTAAATATCAGCTAGATCATCTCAGAGAGAAAAGAGTCAATAATTGTGAAATAGAGGAGAGATTAGTGGAGAAGAGGACTACTAGCAGGAGGAGAGGTGATTAAGTGATTATCTCCTATAGAAAAGAGAGAGGCCTCATCACCTTAAAAGGCATGGAGGTATTATCTTGAGGGTGAATTGTAATAAGCCATTAAACAAAAAACATGTTTTTTATTACCTGCTAAAGCTATGAATTTAATTTTCCTTGCTCATTTTTGGAGGGTTTTCTGGTCTGCCTTGAAGATGGGTACTGAGAAGGGAGAGGCTGATGATCCCTGGGTGAGAAGCACGTCTGCAGGAGATGGGTTGTTTCTGTTCCCTATCGGTTGGCTTTGCAGGTTAATCCCAGTGTGTGGTGGCTGCAGCAGTTTCAGCCACACAGTTCCCCTAAGGGCATTTTGTGCACTGGCTGAAATGTAGGATGTTATAGGAAGTGCATATGAATCAGGTGTCTTGATGGGTTCTCAGGTAGGTGGGAGGTGTTTATTACAGCCAAAATGGAGATCTGAGGAGAGAAAAAATAAATGCTTTCATAAGCCAGCAGCTCATGCAATGGGGCTGGGGGAACAATTTTCTGAGTTTTCTCAGACTTTATACAATTAATTTTCAGGTTTGGGTTCTAGCTGTTCTTCACTGTGTATTCATTAAGACTTTAAATGTAGCTGTGGGCAAGGCTTTGTTTTAGCAAAAATGTCACATTATTTCCTGAACAGGAGCTGAGTCTTGAATTGTTTTCTGATATACAAATGATATCGGCCTTTTGCAAGAACCTGTACATAAGTGTCTCAGAGAGGAATGGAAATGCTTCATGAGAGCAAAATTCTGCTCGTTGGAATGGAAGCAGAAGGTGGACACTTCTACCAGGCTACCTCTCTAAGTGATTTGTTTAACTTTGTTTACAGTGATGCTCAGAGTGTGTTTAGAATTGGGTTCCCTTCTCAGCTGGTTTTTCCCTTGCTGACATGACAGTTAACAATAGTAACAAATACCCTGCTCTGTATGGAACTGTTATTGCTCAGAGTAAGTTATACATTCATAATTTATATCTTCCAACTAGTCTAGAATATCTGGCACTTCTGCAGAGATGATATTTAGAAACTGGTTTCTTAACAAGTGTCACTTTTCTAATTCCAGTTACATCAATGCTTCTACCTAGAAATGTTTCTTCTCTCAACAGAGATTGAAAGCTGCAGGGTAGAGTAGCTTTCATCAGGCAGGCTTTTCCTTGGATTTCAAAGGGACTTTTGTGTGAGTAAAGTACTGTTCAACACTTAGAAGGGAGAAACAGGTACTTGGAATTTACACCACAGATTTTTGGGTTGGTTTATTTTTGTGGTAAAAGAGACATGCTATAGCTTTTATTTCAGTGTGTACACATACTCTATTGGGGGGAAAAAAACCAACCAAACAAAACCAAACAAGCAAAAAACAACTAAAAGAAATAAAGAGTTAAAAGAATCACACAAGTACCTCTTAAAGAGTCAGAGATTTCAGTGGCTGCTCACAGGAAAATTCAGCATTTTTAATGAAAACATTCTTTGATATTGATGTTTCTTCTTTAAGAAGAAACTCTCAACAATTTTTTGAGAAACTACTATTTTTACTGCCCCAGTCTTCGCTCTTTGCCTAATTACTGATTGTTCATTGAATGAACTGACTGTTTGTTCCAGGCAAACTCTGACAGTTGGCTGAAGTGCAGAAAAAAAAGTGACTTTAAGCAACCTTTCACCTGCTCAACTTCTGTTGCTTCCCTGAAGCCTGCATTAGTGATGCTGTAGGTTATACTTAGCTAAAAAGGGGCATTAGCCCTGTAGAACAGCAAAGGGTGACCAATATACAGCAGCTGTCAGAGCCTTAATCATCCTTCCAGTTTATCCACTGGAGGAAAAGTTGCAAGCTGTGATGTAGACCTGGCCTTTTATGCAAAGCCATATTTTCTTGGTAGGTAGATCAGTTATTTCCATTTCTCTTTTATGTAATATTTTCTAAGGCAATTTAGGAGATAATCAACACTGTATGATCTGGGGCATGGTTGCAGCTGTCTTGTGCTAGTCTTGATTCTGGGGGAATGCAGAGGATTCTGTATTCCATTTGGCAGCCAGACTGAAAATGGGAAGGAAAAAAGCTCTGAACAACAAAATTAAAAGGACAATTGTTTGTTGTTTTACTTTGTGGAAAACCCAAAACTTCACTTAACATTCACATAATGTGGCAGATGTGGGCTCAAATCCTTTTTTCAAAGGATGTTTGAAGCTAGGCCTCCCACAATGTAGAACACTGTTATGTTTTAAATTAGAAGTGCCTGAAACAAAATATTTCAGAAGCATAAAACCATGTAATCCTAGTATTTCTACTTTTTCTCACTTTCAGTTTGACCTTTGGAACTGATTTTTTTTTCCAAATACATTATTCACAAAAAAAAGATTTGCTGAATTCTTCTATATACTTTTTAGGTGCAGGTTAATCTATGTGGGAGCCAAGATCAGAGCTAGAAGACTAACGCATGGAGGGACTGAAGCACAACGAAACATACGTCTGCTTCAGAAACAGTGAAAAAACTAGAGCTGGGTATGTACTCAAAAGAGCTGAGTTTATTCTTCCTTGCATTTTCTAAAATGTGCCTGAGAATGGTGTAATCATGGCAAGATAAAGCCACTGCTGTTTTCAAAAAGAGCATCTTTAAGGAAGAGAGAGTTGGCAGTAGCTATACACTTTTCTTTGCTAACAAAGGTTTGGCAGACCAAATAGTATCCATTGCTTTGTATTCTGTCTATTGATAAGTATAGGTGGAATTTCTTATTTATCTTTTTTATTGCTACTGGACACTTATCTAATGGTTTCAATGACTTTTCCCACAATAAACCTTTAATACTTTTTCTGATGATGTGATTGTTGATTGCACTATTTAACTCACATTCCCTACCATAGTTCCTTGCTTTCACGTTAAATTAGTTTACAATTGTTTACTCTGGCCTGATTTTGACATCTGCTGTATCAATTACCTGAATCATCAAAACCTTTTTGAAGCTCAGGCCATTGTTTTCTTTGTTAGCTTTCCTCCATACTTAGAAGACTTGAAGAATTTATAACTATTTACTGGAATTATAAATTTACATCACGTTTTATTTAGGACTTTTTAAGGTAAAGAAAAGTTATTTAACAACACCTAACATTGACACTAGAGATAAAGTAATGTCACAACTTGTTTTAGTTTGGTCGTTAACTTTAGGCTTTATAAATGGAAGAGAAATGGAAAAGAAATGGAACAAACTTCTTCCAACAGAAGCAATTGTGGCATATATGGAGAGAAAGGGCAGACCAAGGAGAAGGTTGGTGCTCTGACACAAAACCCTGAATGGGTAGCGTGCTGCAGTGGCTAGGGAAGCAGATTGGAGCAAGGATGGGAAATTCCAAGACGTAAAGCCTGAAACTGCCAGGATTGAGGAACTGGGCTAAGAATGAGATGCTGAAGGCTTTGATATGTTACTGAAAGTATGCCCCATTCCAGAGCTTGGGCATCGAATCTGAGATTACGCAATTCAAATGGCCTTTTATTAGCAAGGAATAGAGTGTGGATTTGTAATCCTTTCCTCTAGAAGACGGAAAAACTACTGTTGCCATCAGTCACTGCAGGCTGACGTAACAGAAGTATGTGTAAGAGGTCTAAAGGTCTGATGCTGCCGGGAACTATTTGAGTTTCTGTATGATGTTGGAAAAGCAGAAATTCGCAGCTGCTGCTTCTTAACCAGAAAAGATGTACATATGTGTGCACATGTAACTAAATTCAGAGAATAAATTATGCCAAAATATGGGCTGTCTGGGCAGCTGAATCCACTCCCCTTCTGGGGGCAGTGTCTGGCATTGTTACATTTTTATTTTGTTGCCGCTTTTATTTTCCCTAAGTAGCCAACACAGCTCGTCCAGAAGTAAGTGTGAGCCGAATGTAGCAGGAAGGAAAGTGTGTGTGTGTGTATGTCCGTGTGTGTGCACACGCACATAAGCCCTCGCCCTTAACAATACTGGAAGCTGGACAATGAATGGCAGGCTCAGTTCAGGAGCAGAAAGCGTGGGAGGCCGAGTTCGAGAAACGTACTCCCCTCTTCGCCACCGTGTTTTTGTTTCTTGTCGGACGAATCCCGTCTCCTGAACACCTCCCAGCCCGGACCCTTCGGGAGCTTATTTTCGCGCAGACGGGCTATTTCTGCGCCGCGTGCCCTCTCGCTTCCCGCTTTCCCGGGGCGATGCGCGGGAGAGCACATCCCAAACGCCCGGCAGCGCGGAGTTCCTTGCAGGAGACAATAACTATTACCTTGCTCGGAACCGGCAGCACCGCGGCCGAGCGGGCGTCGTTCGGTGGGGCGGGAGCGGCAGGGCGAATCCTCCCTTCCCGTCTCCCACCGGCCATTGTTCGCCTTATCGGCCCCATCTCGCCTCCCCGCCGCCCGATCGCGCTCCACACCCCTCCCGATCGCCCTGGCCCACGCACCGGGCGAACGCTCGCCCCCGCCCGGCACCGCGTTGCTCCCCGGTGCTCGCCGCGGGAGAGGGGCGGTGGCTGGTGGTCCCGCCCCCGGGAGGGGCGCGCGCGGAGCACCGCCCCGCGGCACACGGCTGGGCCAACGGCAGGCGTGAGGGGGGCGGTGCCGGGAGCGGCGGCGGCGGCGGCAGCAGCGACCCCGGGGGCGGCGGTGCGGGCTGTGCTGTGGGGAGGGCGCTCCATGGGCAGCGGGGCGGGAGTGCGCAGGGCCCGCAGCGGCCCGGCTGCTGCCTGCGCTCGGCCGCCGCTCTCCGGTAAGGGCTGCTGCCNGCTGCGGCCGCTGAGGGGGAGGTGGGACGCGTCCGAGGCGGGAAGGTGGGGGGTGTCGCCTGTCGCCGCTGAGAGTAGCCGTGGGTGAGCGCGGCGGCGAGTGGCCGGGGAGAGCGGGGGCGGCTGGCGGGGCCCAGTATCTCCCTTCTGTTCCCGTCGGGTTCCCGGTGCGGGTGTCCCCCCTCCGAGTTCACCTCCCCGCCTGGAGGCTCCCTGGAGCGGTACTGGGGCGGGGGTTGAGGGCTCACCCTCGCCCTGTCCCGCACCTCATGCCTTCTGGTGGCGTCCCCGTGGCCGGTGCCCGCTACCTGCCGCGCCACCGCTCCCCCCGCGACTGGGCGGCGGCGGGGAAAGCCCTGGCTGCGGAGGACGTGCGGTCTGGCAGCAGCCGGGCCGCAGGAATGCGCGGCGGGGGCAGGGCGGAGCACCGACCCCCGCCCGGGGCGTGGGGAGCAGCCCTGGCAGCGGCCGGGGGGCTGGCGGCGGGCGAGCGGCGTGGCCCCTTCGGGAACGTCTTCGTTTTGTTCCCCCCCCGGGGGGGCTCCGGTGAAATTGTGCTGGGAGAGCAAATTTCTGAAATATCTGGCGCTTTATTTTTTTTCCGTCGGGACTGGGAATGACTTGCTCTTAACCAGAGGAGTCTGGAGGTGTTTATAGAAAAGCTGGTGGACAATTTTGGTTTTCAAAGCCAGAGTCTCCTGAAGAAATATGAAACACTTCTCAGTAATGAAAGGCATGTGTTCTGTGAGGGAAACTTTTCCCCATCTGCCTTATAACGCAGGAGGAGCAGACATAAACGCTAGTATTTATGAGGAGAAGGTGACTGTTGTACAAAACTGCTCAGTTCACGTTCTGCTGCTACTTTACAACAGTTTTTCGACGTTTTTCCCATTCAGAAATGCTTTGTCATCACTTCTAGAATTTTTAGAGTTGGTGGCATCATTATACTATTTGTAGCTCGTTTAAACAATAATAATTAAAAAAAATGTATCTGTAAAATAACATAGCTTTAAAAGCACAGAACAGGTCTAACGCATCGTGCTATTTAAAGTTGCCTCTGAAGCTGGCCAGACTTAAAAGAGGCATGTATTTTAAATAATATGAAAATCTCTGTCTTGATATAAACAGATATCACACTTGTTAAAAGCAGAGAAGGTTATGTGGCTTTTTTTCCTGTAATTGCAAGGCAGAATTGCAAAGCAGCTTTATAGACATGAGAATTATATGTGGGAACAGAAGAAACTTGCTTAAAAATTATGCTTAATGTTTAATGTAAATCTGACTTCAATCTACTTGAGGTGTTTGGAATTGCTTAACTACCTGCATTATTTGTATGGTCTCATGTACTCTTACAGGTACTGGCTTTAAACAGTAATCAGAAATTAGAGCACTTAATTTGTGTTAAATTCTGAAGTTTTCTTCCAGCCTCCTCCCTCTAAGTGCACACTCCCTGGAAGGCCTGCCAGATTAATTACAAAAACAACTGCTTTGACCACGTTTCCTCTGATATTTTTAAATTGCAAAGAGAAATAAAATAGAAATAATGGAAAAATAATTGAAGCGCATTAGAATAACGCCTGTTGAAATGCATATGGGGAGTGTTCAAAGTGTTAAAGGTTCTACTTTTTCACTTGGTCTGACCAAATACAAACATGCAGGATAACCTGTTTCAACCTGCATTTTTAGACCATAACTTTTATTTTTAGCTAAAAATTGTTGAATTTGAGGTTTTGCTGCAGGGATGTCTGCAACCCACATTAACTTTTTAGCTGTCATGTTCAGATTTGTGGGGTTCTTTTCTGTAGTGTTTACCATATAGTGTAAACATTGAGAATTTCTCCTGGTGAGAGAAGAATAGCAGGCATTGTGTGAACTGCTGGAACCATACCTGACTCTGCCACCTGGAGTTTGCTGCTTTAAAATGAATCGCTTAACCTGACATTGGGAAATTTGGAGTAGCATTCTGTGGAAGGAGTGCAAGTAGTTGCTTAGTTAAGCCAATTTAATCTCCCCCAAATTTGTACATTTTTATGGTGGAACTTTTAACGTGTACTAAAGCAGAGCAACACCTTTCAAGATAACTGCACTGAAATCTGCAAATAAACTTGGATACTAAAATGTTTTTGTATCTCTTCACTTTTCTATGTCTTTCCTCTGATTGCCTTTCATATTAAAAGATAACAGGCTGTAAAGCCCACATACTGCTTTCAGGATGTTTTCCTTTCTGAGACAAACTGTGATAGGCCATGGCTTCTTGTTCGGCACAGTCTACACAAAATTCATCCTATCAGATCAAGGCTATTACCTTAGAAGACAGGATGCTAAATACAACTTAGTGGTTGATGCAACTGAGGATGTTGCTTATGGTTTAGATCAACTCAAGTGCTTTTGCAATTGTATGTAGTTGTAGTAACGTTTCATGGTAAAAAAAAAAAAAAAACACACAAAAAAACCCCCCACACCAGATCTTGGGGAAAATGTAAAGAACTTGATTCTTAAGGTTTCCAGAACAAATATTCAGGGAAGAAGCTTTTCTCATTAAATAATCATGCATCATAAATAGATTTTGAAATAGTTTCTTAGTAGCATTGATTTTTATGCAACACTATATATCTGCTTTACAAATTAAAATAACTTCAGGCAGTCAAACCCCTTTATAATACTTCAGTTAAGCATTGTAATGTAAGGCAGTATCATCTTGAAAGAAGTTCTGGATCTTGTCACTACAAAAGTATTATTTCACATAAGTTTCTGTACTAATCAGCANCCCCCCCCCCCCCTCCAATTTTTAAGGGTTTCGTCTTCAGCTTGTCAAATGGACATTAAGCGACCCTGAGTGTTAACTGCGAGAGCTCTATAAGCACAGTGGCTGCTGGGATGTTGCGACAGAACGGTGGAAGTAACAAGCGTGGTTTGGGATTAGCCCGACTGTCTACCTCCAACTTCTTCACCATCTCTAATTCTGGAAATTGGGGAATGGGGCGCAGCACCAAGAGCAGCTCTTTGAGCAGCATTAGCTCCAACTCTGACTGCTATGATAATCCTGTTGTGGATCCAGAATACATCATGCAATTGGTGAATGACGTCAGAAAGTTTGCGGATGTATTGCTGTATTTGAAGGAAGCCATTCTCTCAGAAGGTGTGTCAGTTGTTCTTTATTCTTGATTCTGAGATTTCGGAAACTTTCACAGCTCTATTCATATGTTTTTAACTAGTCTTTACTGTGGTTGTTCCCCCTTGCCATTTATCTTCGCCCTTTATCCTCCCTTCCTCCCCCCAGCATGATGATTACGGGAAATGGTGGTTGTTAGTTTGGGTTCTGTATTTCCCCATCAGAACACTGTGCAATCTGTTTCATAATCGTAACAAGGGAAAACTGGCTTTTAGCAGACTGTTTAGGCGGATGCTAAAAGTTAGTGAGACCATCAACTGATTAGTTTTTAACCACCTGAACGTTTTTGTAATTCCAGAGAATTCTGTTAATATTTTGGTGATGATTCAGTTTTCTAGGCTCTTTTGGTTTGGTTTTTGAAAGTCTTATATGTTAGTAGCTTGAGCTTTAAGGTAGAATGTAACTCTTTGCACTTTCTTCCTCTACAGGGTAAGTATTTACCATCTTCTGCCAGCAGGTGGAAACTGCAAAGAATTTTGCTTATGAGGAATTACTGTGTTCCTATTCCCTTAGTGAAATGGCATTAGTCCATTTTTGGTCATCAACAGGAAAGCTTTTATCTAACTTCTACGTAGTGTTATCATGTTAATAGCTGAGATGACATCCAGAGCAGTTTTGTATAAGATGTCCTGAGTGTTGAGAATTTGCAGCCATCTCTGTTTCAAGTGAGTCTGCACAGTTTTACACAGCTGAAATAGCTTTTCCAAAAGCTGTCAACAAATCTTAACAGAGAGACTGGTGATCACTTAATGTCAAAAGTGTTACTGCTGTGTGCCCAGGATGAGGAGGGGTATTTGTGAGGTGGGATATCTGGTGCCTACTGACACTGACTCCTGTAGGAAAGGGCTATCAAAATACTGAAGCGTTCCAGTTGCCACAAAGCAGTTGTTAATTAATGTTTAGTTTAAAACTTTGGACTTGGAAGATCCAAAAAACTGGCATGGAAGACAACTCTTGTCCTCTTGGTTTATATTAATTACTTTGTGGAATTAATTTGTGAAACAGCGTTGTCTGTTGAAAGGATTGTTAATTTATAAAGGGGAGATGCTTCTTTTCCACAGGAGTGTTCGTTCTGATGTCTGTCCCCCAGATCCTATAATATAGTGAGCTCTGTAATATTGGGCTTGCTTACTGCTGGCTGGAGACAACCTTCTGGAAGCTATGTAATTTGAATTGAATTTCTCCATCTTGTTTATCTTTAGAAATTTTTACAGTTGTCTGTTCAAAAAGTAACAAAAACTTACTAAGGTGATTGAACATACTTCTTACACATAAAAGTCTGGCTCATAAAGCTTGTAGTTTACCACCACCCTGAAATGAGTTATGTCAATTAATCCAAGGTGGAATCAGTTGCAGGGATAGAAAATTAATTTCTTCCTTTATGGATGGTGTTAATCTATTGACTTGGTAGAGATTTTGTTGAATAGTGAAACTTTAAAGTTTATGAAATAAGAACTAAAAGTAAATTCTGCTACTAGCTACAGATAAAAGATTATTTTAATTTGTATATGGTGCAGGCATCTTCAAACAGTTCAGAAGCAGCAAATATAAGTGATGCAATAGTGTTCCATCAACAAGCTCTTGTATTTGCCTGGTAAGCACTCCTAGAGTCTGCTGTAGGTCTTTCAGCCTCCAACCACTATTCCCCAAGTTAGCTTCTGTCTACTGTTTGTTGTACTATTGGCAGATCTGTCTAAAAACTGCTTTCTGTGCACAATAACTTCACTCTTGGCCACATGGTGCCCTGTTCACCAGGGATGGCTGCTCCACTGCTGGGGTCTGCATCAGTAGTTAGGCTGATTCCAGTGGGTGCATGCCTTGAATTTTGTACTGACTGATGGGTGGATTCCCTGCTGGTATTATCTAAGCTCCCCTGGAAGAGCCTGGCAGTTATTCACCCATGGTTCACTTAACATTCACCTGATGTAGTGATACTATCTTGGATGAAAAATCTAAGCTATTTTGGATTATAACAAGTATTTGTGTCTGAACTAGATCATAAGTGCCTTTGGATTATAGACTTGCACTGTGTTTTGTATGGTATCAGTGCAAGTAGATATATAACGTGAAGTTGAGATCTCTTTTAATGGGAGAGTCAATAAATCAAATTTTCTGTACATTTCAAGGGTATTTATGTTGGCATTACTTACACTAATATAACTTAATTTCTTACAGTAGTCTTGTTGTCCTAACGCTGAATAAATTTTGGATATTACTTTTCAACAAAGGTAAACCCAGCATTGCAACTTATTTGATTACTTTCAGACTCTAACCCAGCAATGTTTGTTATATAAACTAAAATCTAAAAACCTTGGAATCTCCTTACTGGCACCAAGTAGTAAACTTGTTTCTTAATAATTCTTCACATAAAAACCAAAATACCTCCACGCCACCCCCCCAATGCTCCAAAAAAACCCCAAACAACCCAAGCCAAATCCACAAACGAAACACCCCCCCCTCCCCCCGAAGAGATAGCTGTTTCAATTGCAGAGTTGAAAAGTTTGTCAGCTGTTTAAACATGTGTTGAGTGAAAAACCATGTGCTCCATACACTTCAGTTCTTGCTGTCTTTTTTAAATTCCCTTTTGAATCTAGGCATTGTACTCACTGGATATAACAATCTGTTATTAGCAATCCTGCTTGAGGCAAAGAATCAAGATACTTTACGAACATATTTGTTAAAGATGATGTCTGGGCATTTTTTGAACCTAGGTCAATGAATCTAGTGCTGTTTCACAAGAAATTTATTACTTGATGAACAGTTCAACCACCACAGGTTCAACCTGTCAAACAGTTAGTGCATCAGTCTCTTGGTCAAGTTTTCAGTTAAATTTCCAGATGGCTAATAGTACTACGAATAGTTGTATTATCATCGTATCTTTGTGTTTGAACTGAAAGTTCCTCTTCATTTGTAGCATTCATGCTTTGAGGTCAGAGATAACTGAAATGTATTGAGGAGACTCAAAATAAATCAATCTTCTCTCATTTCTGATACACAGCAAATGAAAACAATTCGTCATAAATCCTTGCCTGGAAGGCCAAACTTGAGAGTGTATGTTGAACTAATACCTAGAGGACTCAGATCATTGCCTGCAATCTGTGCTACTCATAAGACTGTTCATTTGAATTTTCAGTTTTCTTGATGGCATTCTATATTCTTGAGGTACCCCTGGTGTAGCTGGTCTTTCGGTTTTGAAGCACACCCCAAGTACAAACTGTTAAGACATACGGCTTAAAAGCTGGGGAGTTTTCTCTCTGCCTTCTGAATTCCAGTAGTAACTTTTCAGCTATTGGTTCGGAGTGTGAAAACCTAATTGTTTCCTTTGGCTTGCATCTGCCTTTGAAAAGGTGGTGAAGTACAATCTAAAGGCTGGAGCTATCTGTGATCATCAGAGGTAGTAGCACTCAAGAAGAGAAGTAACCTTCCATGATAGAGAATGGTTTAGGAACTGAGAAGTTGTTTGCCTCCCGTGGAGACCTGCTGAGGCCTTAACAATCTGCCCACAGTATTGAAAATACTTAAGAATCTGAAATGTGTGAGGTATACTTAAGGTAAATCCCATAACTTTAAGAGGTTAATTCTTGTCCCAAAGCATGGGTTTAATGTGTCTGCAAGTAAGCATTATTAAATTTTGAGGCTGGGTTACTTCTACATGCATAAAATGTTCTTTTGGAGAATAGGAGATGTGGGCAAGTGCTGTGTGCTGTCCAGCCTTTTCAAAATATAAGGATGCCCATAGCTCATAAGAATTGCATAAAAAGCACATAAGCCAGACAAAATATGCAGGACCTACGTCTTACAGAATTATATTAGAGAATGTATTGGTTTAAAAGTAGTATTGCTTATTGGCATAGATATGCAAAATTGAGAATCTGTTTGAAATAGGTATTTACATATGAGATCAGTGACACTATAGTCTGTGTTGTTGTTTTATACGATAAATTCCACTGTTGCCTTAAGCAAATGATGCCACTGTGTGGTCTTTGCTCTAATGAGATTCTTTTACTCAAATTTAAAAGGAACACAAAAAAGAATATTTAGAGCAGTCTGCGTTCTTAATTAGAAGAAATTTTAATAAGTGTTTCACTTCTAAACAATAAGTAGTAGCTTTTAGTTCTATCACATCAGAGATGGGGGGAAACATTCCTGTTTCCCTAGTCTGAAGATAGTTAGCTACTAGTTTTGTGACATCTAGTATTTTTTTTTTTTAAGGAGTGTAATGCATGTTTCATATTGTAAGGTCTGCCCTTGGGACTGTGGGAAATAGTCTGTTTCATTATGAATAGCTGTAAGGGTAAAATTTGCATGTGGTTTAAAAGTGCAGGAGTAATTACACTTTATACTTTTAATTTATAATCTTGACTGTACTTCAGAATATATTTTGGAATTATTGCTTGCTTTATCACAAACTTTGAAGTAATCTTCAAAGATACTGTGTACTTCATGTGGGTAATTCTGCATCCTTTTCATGAGCAAAAACTTTTTTCCTCAAGTTCATCCTATCTTCAACTAATGTAAATTGTAGTTTATTCTAAATTGCTAATGTATCTTTTTCCCCCCATATATCTTAGAAAACAGAATAGCAAGATAAAGCTTGTACCTTTCATCATGGATTTCACTTTGAGGATCAGATTTTGCTGTCTGGTTTCTGAGTCTGATAAAATTTTATTTATTTATTTTTAAACTGAAGCAGAAGTAAAAATACTGGTGAAGCTGGATGGCCTGGTCAGGAATATCTGCATCCTCTTTACGGTAGCACCAAGTCTTTCAAAAGGATCAGGAATGCTACCTAACTTGAAACCTATCAGGTCCTTATTTTTGAAGGGTAAGATATTCAGCCCAGTGGGACAGTTTTAAAGGTGTGTCAAGTACAGTAGTTTCCTCAAAGTGAGGAACTTGTAATCTCTAGTGACTTCAAAACCTCGTTATAGCACCACAGAGATTGCTATTAATCGTATGCTACGCTAAAAGTCAGAAGCTGTCTGTTGAATATCAGGCCGGAGGATCAAAAATGAATGATTTCTCTTCAGCCTTTCCAGGCTTGATAACGTGTACTTTTTTAGTACTGTCCATATATTTAGTATGAGTAAGGCATTGTGGTATTTTTAGCATTTGATTTCTATTTCTTTATTTTTCCTATAGTATAAAACATTAATGGCCTTCTTTTTCTGAGGCAGTATTTTTGAAAGTCAGTTTGTCCTGTTTTGCTAGGGAAATCTGAAGTTCATTAGCTATTGCAGTGAAGATTACAGATAGAAATTATGGTAATTTATAATACCAGGTGTAATTTTGCTGTTTGTTCTTTATTCCAATTTTGATGTTTCTCAGTGAAAGGTGCTGTCTTTGATACACCTTAAATTGGATGCATTTGCCTAATGACACCTTGTTGTATAAATGAATGCTTGGTAGGTGGGCAAACTGCTCAAAACAAGGATCTGGTGAAGTGTTTACCTTTCTTTGCAGCAGTCTCTGGAAGGAATATTTGGGGTCTTTTTTGTTTTGAGGGAAGTTGGATTGATTTATTTAAAATTTTTGTGGAAGATGGTGTTGGTTTTCTACTTGACAGTATTTTGTGTACTAAATAAAAAAACCTTTATGGGAGAAGGGCAAAATACTGTCAGGGCAGCTTACTTTCAGGGGCCGTGAGAATGTAGTGATTATCAAGTGTGTAAACAATCTCTTTGTGAATTGATTAAATGACCTTCAAGAATCCTTGGGAAAAGACAAGAATTCACATAATGTGTAGCATGTTGTTTTTCTTATTCCATGTAGCACAGAAAAAAGGGAAAACCAAACTGTCTAGTAGATAATAAATCCTATTACGGAAATCACAACATTTGAAGATGTTGACAAATAGTCTGAAGTGGAATGTTAATGTTAATCACTTCTAGGATCCACTGAAGTGTCACATACTTGTAATAACTAAGAATATTTCTGTAACTTGTTATTCAAATATGACCTTTTTTGTACTTTGTAGTTCTACTCAAACTTGGTCCACAAGGAACTAACTGCATATTTTAAATGTATTAACATTGTTCATCCTCTTGCTGAACCAAGTAAGGTGTCAAGAGGTGAATTTGCCGCTTTGGATGTTATTGTTCCCATAGCAGAGTTGGCAGAATTGACCTTGTGATCCACAGTAGCTGGGAAGCCAGGACTAAACCAGACTGGGGTAGGTGTGAGGCAGCTGGAAAGAGTAACTTCTGAAGGTGCTGCTGCAGAAATTACAGGGTTTCCTTCCCCATGGACAGCTTAATTGATGGTACAGTTCTGTAACTGTTGAAAATCTACAGGATGCATCTACAATTGTTGTTTTCTTATTATAAAGGACATTACTATTGTGTTTAGGGCTCTGTTTCAAGCCATGCTAATAGTGTATTTCCATAGCAGCTTAGAGAAGAAACTTAAGTGATTTGACCACTTCTTCTTGGCACTGGCAGTAGTTCTCTAGCGACTGCATGGTGAGCCAGTTCCGAGGACAGATCTGCCTGAAAACTGGTCCTAGGAAGAAAGAAACTATTTTTCAGCTAGATCAGTTCCATGAACTGACTGACTGTAAGGGTTCACTGAATACTAGCAAAAGAGGGAGAAGGCAGCTGGCAAAGGAACAAGTGGCCAGAGGTTAAGATGGAATCAAGACTGTGTGGGTCCAGGCAGAGTTGGTGAGGAACTCTGCTCTGGCATTACAGCATACGCTGCTAAACCCTATATTGACTCTTTCATCTCCTCTATTTAATGCTAAGTTTGACAGGGATATATGAAAGCTTCAGGGAGGGGGGAGAACAACAAGGAGAAAATGCCCTTTGTAGATGACAAACCAAGTAGCTTTCTTAGCTCTGAGCTTTTGGCATATTTGAATTTGACACTCAATTTATAAACGTGTCTTCCTAAAACATGCTTCTCATATGTAAAGACATGTGCTTCCCCTCTTTCTGACCTGGAAATTCCTTAGCGCACCTTTCTACGTATCTCCAAGTAGTAGTCACTTCTAAATATTCATTCAGTCGATCTGAAATTGAAACTGTTCTTTGACAGATCTGAATGAGTCTTTCAAGCTGAGAGATGTAAAGGATGTAAACAAGGATAAGAATAAAGAACCCAAAGCCAATAGTAGTGACTTTTTTTTCTTAACAACTGTTGATGCTTTTTACGGGAGACTTGGAGGACAAATAAGCAGTCCTGTAAACTGCTTCTCTTAGTAGAGCTCTAGGACCACAGCAAGCCAGAGACCTCCTGGTCATTTTCCCATGCTTCCATTGCTTTCATACTGTCCTTTCTACCTGGTCTCTCTCATGAGCAGAAAACAGAGATCCCTGTCTGTGAGTCCTGCTCCTGTCCAGTGCTAGATTCCTCAAACCTGAGAAGTTCTGCAAAGAAAGCAGAAGTTTGACGTACCCCAAAGAACTCTGTCTGTGAAAGTACTAGAGAAGCCTAAATGAAGGCAAGCCCACAACAGTCCAACAAAAGGTAGTTTACAGTCAAAGTCTGTGGGAGACACCCATAGCTACGGATCGTGCTTTTCCCCGGGAATGTTATATTTAAGCTGGGAGAGAGAACTTTCCACTTTTCTTGCTATTCACTCCAGATTGTTCCACAACCTGTTTTGCCCGAGCTTCTTGTTTTCCACGAGTCTGACATTTTGCAGGTTCCGTTAGGGCGTCTTGGACTTTCAGACATTGTGGCCAGAGCTAGAAGAGCTGGGCATTTCTTCTGTGTTTTCTTTTGCTTTGCAGGTTTGCAATATTAGAGCACTGCTTAATTAATCTGCAGTCATGGAACAATTCTGCTGTTTCCAGTACTCTGAACAAACAGAGGAAAAAACCCAACCTGCTTTTGAGGTTCAGTTCAAGCAAAGCTGTGTTCTTCTTAGTCAAAGTGTAAGCTGCTGGTTAAATGCAGGTTGCTAGCATTGGATTGTAAATGCTGTTTCTTCAGTTTCAGGGAAGATTGAAGTTAAATAATAACTTAGTGGACCAGCAGATAAGTTTGTGGCTGATAGTACTACCCCTCCCCCAGTTGCATACTCTGCATTCCTTCGGAACAAATGTTCACTTGTTGCTATAGTGTCTAAGATCAGCAGTCAGGAGGGGCGTGTGTGTGCGTCTTGAAGGCCTGTGAGTGTTTAAAATGTAAAATCAACCTTTATGTGCAGTCCGGATATTTTCGTTGACTTAAATAATTAGCCTATCTGTCTTTAGGAAAGCTCTGAACTATTTATAAGAGCGTGCAGGCATTTTCAGGTTTTAAGTTGCTCTTGAAGTGCCAAAAATGTACTACAAGGCAAAACTCTGTTCTTCCTCCTTTTTGCATTTCTGATGTACAAAAGAATCTCAAAACACTTAAAGAGCTTTAGCTGTTTTGGTAATTAGAACTACCGTCTCTTTCCATCACAGCAACTAGACTAATGAAACTGAATGATAAGATTACAAAGATGAAAGGTGAGTAGTGAGGAAGAGGATGATTAGTCAGATTTTCCTTTTTGAATGTAAATTTGAAGTTACGCCTTTCAACAACAAAAAGTCTAATAGAGTTTGCAGCTTAAGAAACAGGGGAACACTTGAGACACAAAAACTTGTATCTCTCAAAGAATTCTGCTGCAACACCTGAAAGTTAAGTTCTTTGCAGCAATTCCTGTGAACGGGTAGGAGCTTTTGTGTTTAAAACCGGAACAAACCCTCCTTGTCTTAAATTAGCTAAATTAGCTTCCAGCTCTTGGCAAAATGTATTACAGTGTATCCACAAAAGTATTCCATTTTCTCTTTTCCTTGATGCATCAATTTATTAAAGTTGCAGCAGAAAACAAGAACATAAATACTTATAATTTTTGTATGCCTAGCAGCATAGAGTTATGTGTTGTGATTGTCTGCTGTTTTAATGATCTTGACTTCATAGACCAAATCATCCCTTTTCCACCAGTTTGGGAGTTCTTATTCTATTCGTGTCACAGAAGCTAGGTCAGAGAACTGAAGCTGACTTGTTTCTGAATTCCAAGCAAGTGTTCATCTAATCTGGCAGTTGCAGTGGTTTGGTTAAGTTAGATCCAATGTCTCATTAATGGGTTGGAGTTAGAACTGCATGGCAGGGTAGGGGATTTGATGGAGAGCCTGGACCTTGATCTTCATAAGTAGCTGTTGCCCCTTTTTTAAAGAAAGTAAGGATTTTACTCTATTTCTTTGTCTCTGTAACATGCCTCTCTTTATGGAAGACTGAAGTGATTCATGTAAGGCTGCAGGAAATAGTTGTTTCAGTTAAACTTTCATCTTAATGGCATTCATTACAGAACGGTGTAACCAAAAAGCATAGGACTTGAGGATTTTTTTTTTTTTTGGTAGAGGCTGATTTAGCTGAGCAAAGGATCTTACCTTTTTACCATTTTTTCCCTGCTTACTGTTTGAAGGTACTTTCTTGGGCTATTTTTTAAAAAATATGTAGAAATTCTTATTTGCCAGTTTTGGTTATCTTTATTTTGCAGACTCTGTAAGCAAGATGAAGGTTGGTTTATCAAACTTACCTCTTAAGATTTGTGTTCTATGTCATAACTAAACTGCTTCAAATATTTAAGCAAGTCCAGTTACTGCTAAAATCTGAAGTGGCAATGAAAGCTTTTTATTGTTTAAATTTCAGAAGGCAATAAAAATGTATCTAACGTAAGGAGCTTTTAAAGGAAATTACAGGACTTTTAAATGGCTCTGGTTGCGTTGGTCTAGAATGATGATCAGGGAATGAATGCTAGGACTTTGCTCTCCTTCTTGCAAGGTCTGTATGTGAAATTATATATAGACTTTTTAATTTTGTAATGTAAATGGGTATTAGAGAATGTATGGGAGAAATAAAAAAGCTTAAAGTCCAAGTTCTGGAACCTAAGTAGCTTCGAAGAGCTATTGTAATAATATAGCATAATAAAGCATAATATAGCTTTTTTCAAATGTCTTGATTGTCTGTGCTGTCTGACATGGGTTCAGGGCCCGCAGGGGAGTGCTGCAGCAGTTCATTACATTTTTTAATAATTCTGTTAGCACTACTTATCTATGAGACATAGAATGATCATGGTATTATGTATGTGGCTATGCATACTGTGAATGCTAAAGGGAAAGGGAGGCTCTTTTGGCAAGTTTAAAGTGTTTCTTCTAACTCATGTAGTGTCTTAATCCTTTTCTAGTTTTAAGAATCTACAAGATGTGGAAGACCTGTTGAAGAAGTTTCAGCAAAGATGCATTGAAAAGAGTGTTGGTTTTGATTAAAATGAATTGCAGGATTATAGATCAATAATTTGTAGTAAGTGTATTTGTAGGGTGGGGTTAAAGCACAAGAGTGTCCTCTCTATCACCCCGTGCCTTTTCCACAAGAGATTTTTAGCCATTTGGAGCCAAATTTCAGTTTTGTAGCACAAGATTTCCAAAGGGTGCTGTTCTCTGAGCATTATTCCAATTCATGCAAGTGTGATCAGTTTAGGACTCTGTGTTGTAAATAAATTTAACATCTCAGTTGTTCTGCTTCTGAACTATAGCTTTTTTGTAGCTTTGCTTGTAACTGCAGGTGTTGCTGAAATAGTTATGAACGGGGAATTCCTGAAGCATTAACTTAAGGACTGGTCAATGTTCACAAATTTGTACTGCTCTTTTAGTGTTGGTAGTGATATGAATGGATTCTTTAGTACAATGCTGAAGTTACTTTGGTTTTTTTTGGTTTGGTTGTTTTCCTGGGAATTTTTTTTTTATTCATTCATTGTATTTAGGGTACTTAGTTTCATAGTTTGGTAGCACCTAGAACAAAACAGTCTGTCCAGAAGTTTTTCAATGTTGACAAGTGGGGAAAAAGTATTTATTGGAATCACTAAAGTGGAGGTGCAGAGAAACTGTTGTGACTTGAATTCCACTTAAAATCTTATTTGATTTTGCATAAGTTTTTTAATCAACAAAAATGGAATATTATCACATCATATAGCAGTCCATAGTGGTGTTTGAAAGGTCCTTTAAAAGAAATGCACAAAGTAATGCACCTCCTGTTTGACACCATATAATCTCATAATCCTGGCTTTGTGTGGACTTTTGAAAACTAGGTGGGCTGGTGGAAATAAAATAGCTTCTTCACTCAATCAGTGACTTAGGCTAAAAGTGGAAGGAGCAGCCATGTAGAACAAATAGTATTTTCAGACTTAACCTTTAATTCATTTAACTTTTAGTATTTTTTTGATAATCTGTTGATGTGGGTTAGCAAAGGTTAAATTTATTTTCTTTTGAATGAACAAAACAAAAACATTCATACGGCCACTTCTGTGTGCCAGTTTGATATGGCAAGATCAACTTTCTGGTGATAGTCTTTCCTATTCCAACTTGTTCTGTTTTTGGAAATTTGTGCCATGGAAGTTGAGCGGGTGTTACTTCATATGTTTTTCAGAACTTGAACCAATATAACATAGTTGTTTAAAGCATAAAAGTTTTATTATTTTAACAGTGTCTTCAATTGGCTACAGTTCAGGGACTACTTTACCAAGATCTAGTGAAATGCCATTGAATGTGAAATAAGCATCATAGTACTATAGTTGCCAATCTTGATGGATATGACTTTATGGTGAAATGTGACTGATCAAGTGTATTGCAGATTTATTCATCATAAAGAAGGCTGTCTCACATCCACTTGACAATTTACAATTCTAGCTTAAAATGTGTTCTGAAAGTGCAAAAGCATTATCCTCATTTAGCTTTATTCTTAATCTGCTGTAACACTCAGGGAAATTGTATCAACAGTGGCTAAAATGGCCATGTAGCGTGTTCACTCTTATTTGTCAGAAACAGGTAAATAAGGAAACTCCAGAAATGTTCATTACTGGTTTCTGGTCTTTAAATTTTAGTTTAATAAAAGATTAATGTATTCTAAAGATTAAACTGCATGGCTGAACACATCTAGGTTAGTTGACTGGAATCTCAAGGCTAGTAGAATACAAAAGTTGAAGGAATGTGGCGTACAGCATATTGAAATAGATTAATGAAAAGCTGCATTGTGATAGGCTTTTTTCCAAAAGACTTCCCCACATACATAAATGGAAAGTTCATCTATGAATTTAAATGTGAAATCAATGTGAAGTAACAACTGTTCTGCTGATGTCAGTTAGCAAACCAACATAATGAAAATATTAAACTGCTTTCAATGTAGGCAGAATTGTAAGATTTTGATTATTCTGATGCATGTACAGCATTTATTTCCTAGATTTTTGAAAATATTTAAGACATCTTGATTTTTACAACTTGCCTGTAATTTCTGAAAATTAATCTAGTCTTGGTTTGTACTATTTTCATAGGCAAGAAGGACGTCTTACATTAAGCAGAAGTACGGAATCAATCCATAACTAAACTGGGGTGGCAATGTTAGCCCAATTTAAAAACAAACAAACAATCAAACCAAACAAAAACCAACTAACCAGAACCCACCACAGCTTCTGGTAACATCACAGAGGCTAGTCAGCATGGTTAATGGTAAAATCTAAATGGATGGAGTGATGCATTTTTGCTGGTCCCTGATAGCAGATGACAAATCTGAAAGGACTGGTTGGGTATTCGTGGTACCACTAAAAGCTCAGCATACTAGAAATCTTACCTGACAGACTGCACTAATGGGGGATAGTTTTGTGTCTTATCCAAGAGCAGTTTTTCTGCAACAATTGCAAGCCTCCAATTTCAGTCTTTTTATTTCAGGAAGTCAAGAGAGAACTTCCACCATCAAAATATAAAAAACATTTGCTTTTTAACTTAAATTTTTGCAATCTAATTTTGAAATAAAATTTAGTAGTTTAGCATGAAATAGACAACTGACTTGCCAAATCTTAAAGCCTTTCTTGTATTATAAAAGCATTATTTGCATAAAATGAAATGAAATTTTGCTACTTTGAATGCACTGTACGCAGTAAGCTTTTTGTAGGCAATTTCCATGCATTCTCACTGGATTGGATCTGTATATTATTCTCAAAACAACCTCCCAAACTTTAATACCGTTATGTCAAACGTAGGGGTTTGGGTTACTATTTTTATGCCTTTTTCTCTTCATTCCTTGTCAAACTTCACATGTCCTTAGATTTTCTTCATTGAAATAATTGCTTATGTGTTTGTTTTCCATAAATTGTCACTTTTGCTGCAGTAAAATGCGATTAAAACATGGGTTGCAATGGATTCTGGAGCACGAGTTGCTAAAGACCGTATGAATTTGGTGTAGTGTCTTTTAATGATGCCATGACAACGAGGGTTGCCACGATACTGATTAACAAAAATGCCAGGACTGGCTGGCTTGCTATTTTGAAAGCTTCAAGTATGATGTTTCTTGGCGTAGGGCTATGTAGGTAGCTTCTAATTCTGCATCTAAACACAGGGTTGAAATGTTATGATTTCACTAATGCCTTTGGCAGCTTCCAAGCTTGTTACAGATTTTACATGGATAAATTCTTCCAGAAATTCTTTGAGGGTTTTTTTTATTATTTTTTCAGTGAATTAAAATGTTTCATTCCTTACATCTGCAGCATGTTTATTCAGCCAAATAAAGGAAGAAATACGATAGCTAAGACTGCCCTTTTCTCATTGCTCCTCAGTTGTGACCACCAACAAATAAAATACCTACACCACGACTAAGGGGAAAAAATATTGTTCATTTTATATCTGTACCATCAAAAACCACGTGGCCCATATATTTATTGCTTTACAAAAGCTTCCTTGAGACTAGACTAGACAGCAGTGACATAGGTCAACATTACTATGGTCAAACCAGGGTGTAAAACATGCTTTCACTATGTTTGCAGAGTTCTTGTTGTGTTTTGAGTGTGGTAGTGACCCCTGTCAAACAAACAAATACGGCAGGCTGTTAATTATGTTAGAATGGAGTGATAGGTAGAGGAGGGCAAAAATAAAATGGTGGGTTACTAGGGAACTGTTTCCCCAACTGCAGATGTAGGAATTAGGTGATTTCCACATAGCTCATTGTTCTAAGATTGTTTCACCCACTCTGTGATGCTCACTGGCAAGTCTCATAGTCTGGATCAGGTTCAGAACCGAGTGCTGGCAGTTTCGTAGTACACTATACAGATGTTAATGAATATGATAGTGATGTGATTTTAGTTTAAAGTTGTTTTTTTTACTTTGGATCAGCTTCATTCCACTACTGACTTTGGGTTTTGTGATTATTTTTTTTTTTCCCTGATCTAGGTGGCATAACTAGTGATACCTTGTGAGTCTTTTGTGTAACATAATCGAAACATGATGTAATTTACCTTAATGGCAAGAATGAGGTGATTAGTAAATAAGAGGTGACAGTCTTTTAGCCAAGATGTTGACCTTGCAGATTAAAATGTTGGTTACTCAAAATTTACTTCTTCTCAATCCTTCCAAGATCAAAAGCAACAAGGAGCTGACTGTTCACATCCCATGAGGTCAAACTTTAATAACAGGTTCTGGATCCAGATACTCGGATATTGGGGAAATTGCTTCCCAGTTGTGCTTGTTCTCACCACCACCCTGCCTGACTATTCTGTCTGGCTTTTCCCTTTCTCCTGAAGGAGGTTGGGATTTATGCAAATGATGTGAAGTGGTACTTAAGCAGAATTGAAGCTACTGTTTTCTGTAGAAGTAAAAAGTAGAGCTGAAGTACACACTCCTCAGTTGTTCCAGGAAAGCAGCAATTTACAAAGGGAGTTCTCAAAATGGGGACTAGACCTAGTGAAAGTAATGGTTAGTTTCTACCACTGGCTATAGCCTAGTGCCTTTGTGGGCAACTGGCATCTAAATGTTCTCATCCAGTTGCATTTATTCATCTTCTTAAATTAGTACTAACATCCACAGAGTGAGTTCATGGTAGATGCTAATCAAAGACAAGGCATTTAATCCTGTTTTTGAGGGCAGATGATTCTACTTGTATTTTTGCACAAGTTCCCTTGTTTATAGTAAGATTTTCACAAGCAAGATGATTTTATATATATTCGCTCTCATAGTCAAAAGACTAGTCTATGTATATAAAATTGTGGCTGTAGAGATTATTCGGGGCAGGTTCTTCCACACTGATAGTATCTTTCTCTGTATCTAACATTCTTAAAAACTGTTGAAAGCATGAAGTAATCGCACCTTTCTATTTGTAAAAAGCTTCTTATGAAAAGCAGGACCTTACCAGATAGTGTGAACTAAAATATTTGCGATGAAAGTCTCAGATATAACCTGACTTCGAGAATTTTTATGGATATGTTACTTTTCAGATTATCTAGATCTTTCCTTTCCATTGGTGTGACCAACTTCAGTTCTAAACAAACTTTTAGTCACAGCCAAACAATAGTTGCATTAGTGTTTCCCCTTCTCTCACAGTGGAAATTTCAGCAGCTTTGGGTTTTGTGATTATGAAAGCGTTGTCATTCTGGGTAGAGAAGCGGGAAGTGGTACATGTATCTTCTGGATGGCTCTGAATGACAATGTAGCATATGTGATAGCCATGGAGGGGGAAAACTGTATGTATTTAAACTTGTCCTGGCGAACATTTGTAGAAATAAACAGCTTCAGAAATGTTTGGGCCAACAATAAATCAGGTCAGACAAAAGAATACCAGCCAACTGACACAGCAGAGCCTTTCCCAACTGTGTGTATTGTGACCAGCCCTGACTTGGCAGGGAAGGTGACTGGCGCTGACAAGCTTGATGAGCAAATGTTATTTTGTTTTGCATGAACAGAATCCATAGCTGTAAGGCCATCGTTACTTGCTAATATTTAGTAAACAAAGGCTTCCTGTTGAGAAATCCCTAAAATTAGGAAACAGGTAGCTTATGCTGTTTTTACATTAAAGATGGATGAGTGGTTACGAAATGTGGTGACTGAAACCATTAAGGAGTGGGATTCTAATGACAGCAGTGTGCTACTGAGATGGCTCTGCTAACATGGACAGGCTTCCCAGCCACTTTGTTATATCATTCTTGTGCATTAGGTTTGTTAGCTTTGAATACACGTTTTCTCATGCTATTCTTTCTCCACTTCATCTACACAGGACACTTTCATGTGGTTGCCTTTACATTTTAGAAGAGCTTGTTTTCATCAAATGTAAACAACAGTTTAAACTCACACTGAAAGAAGGTTAACGGAGAGGCTACTAAGCGTTCACCGAGCCTTTTTTCTTTTTCTCCCTCCACCCCTAGTTTAAAGAGCTCTCTTTTTCTTTTGGCGGGTAGGGGCTGACTGATTCGTCCAGGAGATGCTAGGAGACTGTAGGCACCTAAGCAAACAGCTGGATTCGCATGCCCAGAGAGGTCCTCTGTGCTGCAGGATCACCAGAAGTTGCAATCCTCTGGCTTTGAGAACTATCTAGTGTTCCTTACAGTATTGAAATTTGTCTTATTAAGCTTGAGAAAGACTTTAAACCCAATATAGCATGCATTGGTAGAGGAATTTCCTGCTTGCAAGGAAATGTAGGAAAGCAGGAAATGTACACTGTAGATGAATATGTACAGTGAGACAAGGGACAGAAGAAAAACTGAAAGTAAATATTAATTTTTATGACTGCTTAAGTCAGATGGAATTGTTTCAGGAACTTGTTGGAGACACATTTCTTCATTCATTCTTTTCACTGTAAACAGTAGTTATTTGCTCTACTGTTGTTTTGGTCTCTCAGCCCTTTTCAGACTCCTTAGTATTAAAACTGTTTCCATTAATCTGCTGTGTTTAGCTTGGGTTAGTACCTGAGGTTTATAAATCTGTCCTGCACAGGAAATCTCTTGTTTTAGTGTCAGTTTGGTGAGTATCAGTGGCTGAATGCAGTGTAGTTGTGATTCCTGGTGGCTTCTGCACCCCCCCCTCCCTAAGCGCCACTTGTGTCACAGACCTTTTGTCTTCTGGAGGCACAGAAACAATGTTTCCGATATTTTGTAAACAAATAATAGGGTGATGGAATACAAAGGAATCTCTGTTGGGTGTAGCCAGACCTTTGCTTTTAAGAGCACAAATAACTAATCTCATGCTTGAATGCGTTATTTTAGTGATAGTGTTCTCCTGGATGGTTTCATAAACATCTGATTCAACTCAGCAGTTGTTTTCAACTTACATTTCCCTTTGAAGCTTACTGCTTCTGTTTCAGACTTGAAGAGGTAGGGGTTTTTTTCTCCCTGGCTTCTCCCCCTCCCACTTTTTTTTGCCTTTTTCCCCAGCTCTGTTGGTCTAGTAAGGCATTATCAAACCTAAATGCTAAGAAACTACATCTGTGCATTAGAAGACAGGGATGCCTTCATCTTGGCTAGGCAAGAGATAGAGTTCCGATCAAATGGTGTGTTTGTGCAGACTGTCCCAAGTCAGTTGACCACAATATTCATGCTCTTCATGTGAGGACTGTGTATGTTCTGGCTAGACAGAGACAGCTGATGAGGAAAGTTCCTGGCATATAGCCTTAGATGCCTTCATAAAAGCCCATCTGTCCCAGTCCTGCCAATATAAATCATTAGTCCTAATGAAGGGCTGTAGAATATTTGTCTGCCTCTGGACGTTTTTAAGAAGAGATGAGACACTACTTCCATAGACTTCATCTTCTCCTTAAGTATTTCAAAACTTAAGTACACACTAGACATGTTTCTCAATGAACTAACTGGAATTACGTTTAACTATCTAATATTATATTTCCTGAAAATAACATGTTACTATAATTTTCAGATATACTTTGGTTGCTGTCTGATGCACTTCAGGCTTGTGGGCAACAGTACAGCTCTGCTGTCTTTGCTGTTTCCCATTGCCTTTGCGTGGAGCTGCCTGGTACTCCCAACAGCATTTATTCTTGTGTTGATGGAGTACAGTTGAGATTTTGATGCATTAAAGTCCAAAGGGACCATTAAAATTATCTGGTTTAATTTTGACAGCTATAGCATTTCTCCAAGAGTTAGAAGGTGGCAATGGACATGCTGGCTCAGACTAAAGCTGTGTCTAAGCCAATGTCTGAGCTCCACTGACTGCCAAAAGTGAATAGCTAGAGAAAAGTAAAAATGGTAAGTTGGATGTATCCTCTGAACTCTTTCTGCTTAGAGGAGTTCTTGAGCTGTAGCAGGTAAGATTGTTTTAGTATGACGCTTAGTAATTCAGCAGACTAAAGAGTGGAGTAGTTGAGTTGAAAGAATTTGTGGAGGCAGGTTCGAAAGGAATTAAATGAATTCAGAGACAGGAGGTCTATAAGCAGTTACTGAAGTGCAGAGAAACAGCTGTGCTGCAGCAGATGTGAGTGCTGGGGCACTGGACTGCAGAAAGTGGCCAGTCTTCTTTAGTCTCCTAAACAGCATCGCTTACTGCTGCGTAAGGCACAGGCTAGCTGGACTCATGCATGGCCTGACCCCCTAAGGCATTTTTTGTCTCATTAGTAACCCACAGGGAAACTTGGAAGAGTTTGTCCAGTCTCTCCTTGTTTCCACATAAAATTTTGTGTCAGTGCTGTTTCAACAAGAAATTCCACAGGTTTCATCCGTCAAGAATTACCCTTTTCTGTTTTGAATCTGGCTCCTGCTTGCTCTGTTTAAGCATCTGAAGTGTGTTATATTTAACTGAAAGAGATTGGTAAGCGGTTGATTCTACCCACTATTTCCACACCTTTCATGATTTTCTAGTATTCTTTTCTATCGCCTATAAATCATATCTTATCCAAAGTCCTGGCTTCCACTATTGTTGCTTGCACGGGAACTGCCTCAAGCCTGGACTACTTTCCCCGTTAAGTTCCAAACTCTGAGTTATAGTACACCTTTAGATCAATGTGAGTTTGTCATAAATTACCTCTAATACTTATTTGTATGTACAGAATCATAGTCACATATGATACCAGCTTCTTGATGTTTTTTTTGCCTTTGCTGTGTTTGAGTTTTCAGTTAAAAAACAGTATGTGTACATGTAAATGAAGGTAAAGCCACAACTATGTTTCTTTAATACATTACATAGAGCTTTCTTAATTTACTGCCGGGTGGATGCGTTTTCCTAGACTTCTGAGTGTCCTGCTAAGGATACAGAGCTTCCTACTCCTCTCCAGCAGGAAAAAACACACAAAGTGCCGGTGAATGGTAGATAAAGTTTTTGCCTTAGTCTACTTCCTGAGTCAGGATTTTTCCTTTGGCAACATATAAGCTGGTCTGAATTGAAAGAATTCTCCTGATACTTGGCACCTAGGGAGTAAAGCCTCAAGCACAGTGGTCCATAGAAGGCTTCCCTTTGTGCTTGATCCAGTCCTGACAGCAGCGATACATACATGTGCCATGTACTTTGCTCAGAAAAAAATTAGGTACCTCTACCCTAAATATGAACTTTTGTAGCTGGAACAAAATGGCTGAGATTTGAAACTGTTCTCTGAGTAACTCTGGATCAATTTGCACAGTACTGTAGTTGTCTGTACTGACCTGTTTGTTTTCATGGCCATAGACAACACAGAATTGCCGTTCCTTTTTGCTCGGTGGGGAAGTGAGTCAGCTTGTATTAGATCCTCTTTTTCTTTTTCATAAGCTAGACTTTCCTGAATCTGAAAGCTTTTTACCACAACTTGCAACACAGCATTTTAGTGCATGTGAAACTTTAATTCTGTGCACTGGCACCTCTTCTGTAACAGAACGGAAGAGCTTGTGGTTTAACCTGTGCCATGTATGCAACAAGAAATATTTTTTTAAATATAAGGTGGGGTGAGGGAGGATTCAAGGTTGCATAGCAAGAAGCATAAGCTGTAAAAATCATCGCCCTTTGTGTGTGTGCTTGTTTGAGAATTTTTCTGATTAGGCCTAACTTCACAAAATAATTTAGGTATTCAACTTCTTCATCAAGATTGATGTACTTAAAGACAGACCTTTGTAGGTATAGGCTTCTGTACTAAAGGTGCTTAAGATTTGAAGTTGAAGGGTAGCCAACATCTGCCAAAAATCTTTAATTCTATGTATGTACTGAAAAGTTGTTAAATTCATTTCAAGTGAATAAATATCTAATGAGCAATCCAAATCTGCTTTTGGTAATATTCTTTTTTGAATATATATAATTATCAAAATGGTGGTTGTTGAAATGACAAGAAAAGGAGAATAGTTTAATTCAGAAACCTTAATGTATTGGTGTAGAGTCCCCTTTTCAAAAGAAAAAGTACACTTGCTTGATTTCTTGGGAGAAATGAGTTTATATATAAATGACATGCAACATTGCAAGTAAACTGTTGGCAAATGCTACTGTGATTATTTTTTAAAAATTTCTTTGTTCCATATGGCCTAAACTTCAGGGCGGCTGCATACCATCAAAGTGGTTTGTAAGGTGATTGGGAATTAATTCACTGTTTTAATGTAGTTTCTCCTTTACTTTTTTCAGAAAAACAAGATGGCCTGCATCAGGTAGTACACGAACGCCTGGGAGAGTTACTACGTGTTTTAAAAGCAGTGATAAACAAGCATCAAACTCTAAACTCTGTTGATATTCTTAGTGCTGCAGGAACAGTTATTGCAAAAGTAAAAGGTAAGGAAAATTGTAATTAGTTACTTGATGGCTCTGGTTTGAGTTATAGGTATGGTTGTACATAAACAGAAGAAACAGGGTGTTTATTTAATAGTAATACCTTAACACTTGTTTAAAAATATCTTCTTTAAGTGAAGTGATATTAAACTGCCTGTTCTGCTATTGATGTAATAAAATTCTGCATATAGGAAGCTTCTGCAAACCCACACTGAGTTCCAAAAGCATAAGCCTTTGACCTTGAGCTTTTCTTTACCTGTGTATCACAGAATAGTATCACAGAATGATAAACCTCTTATTTATCCACTTAAAGATTTGCCAGAAATCTTTGGTTAATTTTATGGATTTGTAGGGATGTTGTTGTGCAGTCCAGATCTGAATGGCCTAACACTCACTTATAAATTCCACAAACAGTTCATAGGCATAGTACAAGTGGCAATAGCAACAAAAAAGTCTTGCAGACATTTATGCTAATACTTTCTATTGCTGACCTTTGCTGCTGCACTTCTCTGCATGTCAGACAAATGCAAATGGCAAACCACACGATTACTCCAGCCCCATAACCTACAGCTGTTTCTTCGCTGTGTAGCCTTTGACTGCAGCTCCCCCTGCTCTGGAATAAGTCCAGTGGAACCAGTAGTTTCTTCCATGTGGCATGGAGAACACTTTGAGTAGGGTTAAATCAGCACTTCTTGCCTGTGTTAAATCAAGTGGACCATTTTCCTTCAGAGATGCACACTATAGTTTTTCTACTTTTTCAAGGGCTTCCCCTTGCTTTCTAATTATCTTTTTATGTCTGAATATACGCTGCTGACTGAAGAAAGTAGGAGTATCAGTTAAAATGCTAATCTGTTTAGTTGCCTGGTTCTTGGATTCTTCCAAGCTTCGTATGGATTCTTCCTATTGATAGATTTGGCAGTTTATCTTGGCAGGTACTAGCAGCCCACTTTGTGTTTTCTTTGTGCTACATGTGGAGCTTCCTATAGGTCTGTCCTTGGTATTTGAAATGATCACAGGATTATAAATATACAACTTCTGAACTTGCTTTAAAGGACTGTACCTACCAGTACAAATTCAGAGGGTGTCCCTGAGAGGTTACCATTTGTCTCCTTAATCTCAGGAAAAGTTAAGAACACATGTACAACGGTAATCAGATATTCTCAGCCCATGAGAACAGGTTAAACCTTGAGTGACTGTAATTCAAATCCACTTTAGACAAGCTGTTTCCATGCTTAAGTGCTACAGGAAGGCTACTGTGTATCTTCCACTCCCTTGTTCATTTCAGTGGACACAGAGCAATGTTCAACTGCTCTTTCTTTAAGGTATGTTGAGAACTGACTTAAAAAACACAAAAAAAAAACATGTTTCCAAAAATTATTGCAATAATACTTACCCTCTCTGAACTACATAGTTTATCAAGATTGTTCTTGATATGTAATGTAATTGATCATTGTCTATACTGTCTGAGTTAACCATTGCAGACTAAGCAATATAATTACTTTCCTTGTCTCACATGGTAACATTGATGATTGATTCCATAATTACATCGGCCTTTTTGTCATTTTTTGTGCTTGATTACAAGTCCATGATAAGTTCAACATCACTTTCTGTAGTTCTGGGACTGAACCAGTTTTCCAGATCTAAATTTATGTATTCTGCCTCAAATACTCCTCAAATACTTTTCTAACTTTTGGCCCCCAAACAGATTTTAGTTTATATAATTAATGTGCTTGCACTTAGTACTAACATTTTCCTTGCATTATAGAGTTCATTCACTGTTAACATAGGAAATTTATGAGGAGCTACAGTCATGGAAAGATTATTTTCTATATGGAAAGAAAAAGTACTGATAAGAAAGCATTGTGCATATTGCAGACTTTTGAAAATAACTCCACTTTGTTGTAAGAATGGCACTTGAAACAAAAGTAGTACAGCCGTGTCTTCCCTTCTTCTGTCAAATGTGTTCAAGTGAGTCAAGTTCTAAGACTGTACTTGGGGTACACCTGAGAAGTCTGTGTTCATCTATAGCTCGCTTGAACAGTCTTAAATATGACCTTGTATGATGAGAAACCTCTCAAAGAAAAAAAAATAGATGTGAAAGGAGTTGATTTTGTTGTGGTAACAGTCTTTGTCCTTGAGCTGGAACTGAGCTTTGACTTTTTTCTCTCTCTTGTTTATATTACTCTGAATAATTTTCTCATTGGCAGCAGTTTGACAGTACTGAAAATCTAGCTTTAGGACTCCTGCAACGGGATCCGAAGTACAGTGGTGATATGGTGCACAGTGATGACCTGCTACAGATTTGTTGTTCCAGCTTGAATAAGTAGATAAGAAGTGGTTTTTGATGGAATAGAAGATTATAGCATGCAATCGCTGTTCATAGCATTTTCACTGTTTTCTCATTACGTTATGCATAAGCAGACTAGGTTCTGGACCTAGAACAGAGAGGTTGGTGTAAAGCGTTGGGTGGTTCTTTGGCTAAAGCGAACATAAACCCCGTGGTTAATTGTCGTTCCCGTGATCCAGTGCTGTGTGACCAGGCCTTGCAGAGTTCCCAAGTTACTTAAAAGAAAAGGGAGCTCCATATCTCACTAAAGAAGATGGTCTCAATCAGTCCTGTCTCAATATTTATAGCCCTTGATACAAACAAGCACTTTCATATAAAGACTTTAGTGTAGCACCTATAGTTGTTTGTTCAGTCATGAATTGTATTCCTCGTGTCTGGAGATGGAAACGGGGAATTGCAGGGCTTCAGCTCTTTCAGGCTGGCACTTCGGTTCGACTTCTCTGAGAACAGCAATGCCTTTGTGTAAAAACAGCCTACCTCTCCACAGTGTAACCTGTGGTAAATGTGAAGGCAGTTTGCCTTTAGCACCTGTTTGATTTTTACAGCTGGTTTTTGTGTGAGGTTCATACTGCTTCCGTGTTTGTACTAGAACGGAAGTGTATGACTTCTGGAACTGAAGAAGCTGAAGTAAAAATACAACGTTGTGGTGAATTGTAAGCATATCAAACCTCAAGTTTGCTTACAGTGGCCTGTCAGTAACACATGCATTCGCAGGTTTTCAGCTGTGGTTCGCTAGAAGTAATGTTAACTTTTGAATAAACAGGAAGCCACAAGAATGTGAGGAGCTGGTAGGACAGAATCGGTATCCTTTTCCCTCTGTCTTCCTGGGCTGTGTTAATGTGAAAATATGAAAGAAGTTCATCTGACTCATCTGTTTCTTGTCATTGGAGGACAGAACTATAAAAAGATGTGGAAGCACTCTATCTGTAGGCAGATTTATGACTAGGAAGAAGATTGACCTGGCATGGAAAATTTCTGATGTTTATTTAGAATAGAGTGAAATAGAAACAAGCTGGGATTTACATGTGATTTTTTTTTTCCTCTCTTCAGAAATAGAAGCATAACTGGTTTATGTTCTAGAAAGACCTTTTAGAATCTTTGCATAATGTCATGGTTTCAAATTTAGTTTATATTTGAAACTTTATATAGGGACAAATGGTAAGTTTAACAAATGACTGCTTTTGCTTTTAATGAAATCAGTTACAGTAACTTTGGAACTGGTGACTCGCAGTGACCTGGGCTTGTGAAAGGTTTTCTTAAGTCTGACAAGTTGCACTGTGACTTAAGCATAATGTCCAGTGCAGACGGACCACCCCCTTTAAAGTACTGCAAGTGGGAATATTTTGAGTGCTAGCAAAAATTAGAGTGATTGTGTCCCTCTTCCAAGCTTCTCCACCCTCTGTAAGGTCCTTCAGTGGGAGTGGTATAAATGTGCTTGTAGTTCTGCTTTGAGCATGTAATGTTTCTTCCTTTGGGTTACACTGAAGGAAAAACTACAGAGAATGGCGTTTGGCAGAACAGATAATGTCAGACTCTTACCATTTTAGGCTGAAATTGCTAGAAAATTAAGGGAGAAAGGGAGAAACACTTGATTTATCTGCTTTTATATTGGGCATGACATGGTTCTTTTGAGCCTCTTTGCTTGGACTCCACTACTTGTACATCCTTACTCCAGTGCTTCCAGAAGAGTGTTTTTTAAATGACACCTCACTTGATAGGGAAGAACTGAGAGTTAAGGAATTGTCTTCCCTGGAACCTGTTTAGACCCCAATTTCTGGAAGTCACTTTCCAGTGTGTCACACCATCACACTCATGGTTGTTATTTTCCCACTTGATGTCTTTAAATAGTTGATGGCCCTAGAGTATATAGTTCTCCTGATGCCATGCTGAATTCAAGGTTTTACTGTTCTTTTGCTCTAAATTGCACACTTTGACTTAACTGAATCGTTAGAATGAATGCAAATTCCTGATAAAGCTGAAAATTGCACTTGTCTTCTAGAAATTCCCTTTTTAGGTATGTTTTTTTTCCTACTAGTTCTTTATCAAAGTTAAATACTTCCAGCAAGATGAAGTAATTTCAATTTTGTTGGTAGATCTGTGACATAAATTCAAAGCAGAATTTGTTACAGAGTCGGAAGTGGTTCCTCAAACTTGTCTTGTTGGCATCCAGCTGAAGTTAGAGTGGCTGACAGACTTGGTAGTAAGTACAGGCTGGTGAAATTATAGGGCACAGAGAACTAAAAGTAGAACAGTGGGACCTGGACAGCCTCCTGATCCTCTCTAGCTGTGAGATTCTGAGAATACTTTCCTTCTTCCTCTTTCCAGTCTGCATACTACTGCTTTTTACTTGGGTTCCTCCTCCCATTTTTTGCATGTTTTTAAAGGAAGGGTAATAACAAAAATTATTGTAAGTCTTCATTTTGGGGAAGGAATGTTTTTTGGTCTGTGCTTGTTTGGGTTTTTGTTTCTTTGCTTAGGTGGTGGTTTTGGTTTTGAAATAGTTCTGAAAGATTCTTGAAAGTATTGTTGGGAGTTCAAGGACAGAAAATTGTTTGAAAAGGTATTCAGTTCCAACAAGTCAGCCTGTTGCTTATTGCTTAAAAGTCAGCTAGTAAAGTACGGATTGAAGACATTACTGGAAAACAGGTGATGGTGTATACCATCTATCTGTCTACTAGAGAAAATTGACCTGCAAAGAGTAAATTCTGCAAGCTGGTGGAGTTCAGACATGCCCAGGCTCTGAGGACAGCTAGCAAAGTAGCTTCACCACTGCTAACCCTGCATGTGTCTATGGGGACGGGGAAGGAGGAAGCAAGAGAACTCTTCCAGACTCCAGTGTGGCTATGTCCCATGGGTTTCCTGGGCTGCCTTGAATTGACTTGAAGGGGACAAGAGAGCATCACAGATGTTTCTGTGCTGTGGTCTCCATGAGCTGTCTAAGCATCATCTTCTAAAGGCCCTGGTTGCACTTTGGTTTTGACAGCTGACAGCCTCTTCATCATAGTTTCAAAAGCACGGTTCAAATGTCCTCAGGAGCTGCTTCAGCTTCTGGGATTCTGGCTTCCAAAACTTCCATAGCAGTTGCTGGTTCCCCAGCCTGTTCTATGCTTGATTCAGAAAGCTTTTGATGGCATGACCTAAGAGTTGAAGCTTTCCAGTGCCTTGCAGTGTTTTCACGAGGTTGCCAAACCCACCTCAGTTTGAAGACAGCTTTGCAAATACAGATCCACTAAGCTAAGCTTGTGTTTCAGGTACTGGATTCTAGCACTTAATGTACTGCTATCATATGATTTATTTTTTTACGTACATTATATGCCACTTGAAATCTTACTTAAAAGCCTTGTTAAGTTGTATACTTGCTTTGAAATCTGTAGCACTATAGATAGATAGCTGTCATTTCCAGACGTGGAAAGATTACTATAGTTCATTGTTGTCAGTAGCTATTGTGTGCAGTCAGGATGTCCTGGGGAAAGAGCGTGCATGTTTTAAAGTTGATGTTAAGTACATCAGCATTCCAGTGGTAGTAAGCTAGAAGAAAGCTGTTTGTATTCCTCTGCGTTAACAACAGCTTAGACTATTCTTTTTTCTCCTTTTTTTTTTTTTTTTTTGAGAGAAGTGGTAGTTCTGAAAAAATTGAGATTGGTTATTCCATTTATGATGGATCTGGAAAAGAAAGGATTTCTCTGGTATATAAAATGTAAGGCTTAACAAAAGTCTTCCTGGAACAGGAAGGCAGAGTGAAACAGACGGCATTTCTTTAGGGAGAGGCTATCTATATTAATGTCTCGTTAGCAAAGTGAAAGAAGTGCTCTTTCTCTGAAGACACTGCAGCTAATGGATATACAAACATTTAAGTGGTAAGTGCCTTGAATGTGTAGAAAGTTCTTGTTGATTACTTTTAATTTTGAAACAGTTTACGTTTCATGCTGGCACTGAATGATTTTTCCAGTTATTAGTGGCTGGTAATCAATAGATCTCATAGTAACTGTTGTTGCTTAATGATTTGGAATGCAAAGTTGAGATTCAGAAATGGTGTTATCTCTGGAAACCTGATGTTTCCAACTAATCTGAATTTAAAAAAAAAAAAAGAAATCAATCCACTGGTATTTACAAAGTTGTTAAAAAAGTATCTGTGGACTTTTATTTAGTCTCATTTCAAACAAAGGTGCCGGAGACACTAATTTCTTTTATGTAATTACAAAGTGTAGAAGAATGAAGAGGTAGGAGAAGCCTTAATTTAGCAGTGAAATGTGGCAATAGAGACTGTTAATATTTTTGTAATACGTGGCATTCTTATTTTTTGCTGCAGGCTTATTACAACATATTATTCCAGATTTGCAAGTAATTGTGAAAATAGCCCATGAGAGGGGTACTTATTTTTTCCGTAATAGCTTTCTGTAGAAACAGTTGTTATAAAAACATTGATCAGGTCTGTTGGCATGCTGTGTAAAAAGGATTGGATTCAAGTGTGTTAATTTACTGGTTAAAAACTTTTCCTTTCACAAAGGAAGTCTAATGGGGGAGCAGATTACTGTACTTTCTTTCTTTGTTACCATTAGTGTTTAGGCACCTGGCAGGAAGTTTGAATACTTTTTAAGATTAAAGTCTGTTACTTTAATTTGCTAAGAAAATGTGTATAGAATGGGCAATATTTTAACATAATTTAATTTTTGCTACTTCTGGAAGTCATTGCGGTCCATTATTTACTTATGTACTTGAAATATAAGGAGGATACATAACATTATCACAGGTCTCAAAAAGAGTGATAAATAGGGATGAATAAGTGAAACAGATGAGCATAAGTGTAACCTGGGCATCTAGTTAATTAAGACTATAGCATTGTTTCAAAAAAACCCCAAAACTTTATAAAATTAAATACTAATGTGAAATTGTCACTTCTCGTGAAGTAAAACTGGGAAGGCTTCCATCCACAGAGCTCAGCTTCAGCTCAAAGGAGTGTACGTGACTTCTCTACAAAAAATTTCCCAGTCACCAATGATTAAGGAGTTAAGCTTGGAAACAGGCAGAAATAACTGTACTTTTTGTTTTCTCCTTTCTCCCTCCTTACCCTTGCCCTGCAGTTGCTAACAGAAATTCTGGATGGATCATTCTTCTTTTCTCATTATTACAATTTGTCATGGAAGCATGTAAAAGGCTCGGCATTGAGTGGCTAAATACTTGTCTTGATCACCAGTTTAAACCATCTGGTTTGTCCAGGAACACTCCTTTTCCTATTTTGGAATGTCAATAGTTAGGCTGAGTTTCTTCCCCTTTTTTAACAGGCAAAACTATGAGGGGCTTTTGCCAGACTGTGAAGCTAAATTTTTTAAAGGGTTTTGCACTGCCCACTATCTTTTGATAGCTTTCTGTCTGTGCTCAAGCCATAAATCCCATGTTCGGGGTACACATGCATGATTGCATATGGAGGGAGGGGGCCACACTCCCATAAACTGCTGCTTCTGTTCTGAATGCTGAAATTTCAACCCAGAAAAGAAACCATATTTTAAATATATAGTGGCAGTTGTAAGCTACTTTGTGGTGTTGCTGCTGCTATGTGATTTGACTCTTGCTGGTAAATGACCTTCTTCCCTTCACGTTACCGTCGTGTTCCCACACAAAGCTGCTGCTTAAGTGGGAAAATACAGGAAGTGAAAGAATAATCTGATTTCATTGTGGGAAGCATCTGGATTGTGCTAATTTCTTTCCTTTAGTGTTTACTTTCTTACTAATATTTTGTAAAATTATGTTTTTTCAATTTTTCAGAAGAGTGTAATGTTGCATGTTCTGTAGGAGACTTTGTGTATAAAATTTGTCTTTAGGCCTAGTAAATTCGATTGAGTGATCCCACCTCTCACACTTCGGCTTTAATTGTTTTTCCTAAGCGGTGAACTTCAAAGAAGTTAACGAAGAAAACAAGAGAGAACTCTTCAGTGAAATATTTTCTTCCATTGAAACCTTGGCATTCACCTTTGGAAACGTGTAAGTTGGAATGCAAAAGGAGTTTTTAAAGAGCTCAGTGAAGCTGAATCAAATTAAGGCGAAGCAACAGCAACAGAAACTTTGGTTTTCTTTTGGACAAATATGAGCTGATAAACTAACTTAAATTAACTACATCCAGAACATTTTTATGGCTTCGATTGTTTTGGGTTTTTTTAACAAGGGCAACAGTGATGGCTTAAAAATTGCAGGGAATACAAGGCTACTTCTAAAAATCATTGGTGGAACTTTTAAAGGGCATTAGAAACACTATCTGAATTTTTGTTCTCGGTGATATGGAGTTGCTTGGTGAGGTAAAGTAATGAAGTAACACAATTCTTTGTTTTTCTGGCAGTGTTTCAGACTTCCTTATGGGAGATGTAGACAATGGCTCGTCATTGGGACTTCCTGTATCTCGGAGAAGTCGGGTAGGCTAAACACGTTCTCTTTGCATGTGGAATAATATCCCTTAAAGGAGACACTCATTTCCACTGAGGCTCCATGCATCATGGAACTGGAACATGCAGAGTCTTCAGTGCTAAAAAAAGGTTTAAACCCATGGAAAAACAAAGTGTTCAAGATTTCAGACACTTGAATGTATTCTCAGTTCTAAATGCCAGTGATGACTTAACAGGGCTAGTGGTCCAATACGTAAATGATAACCAGCTGTAATTTTGAGACTTTTAAGTGGGTTAAGTGAAAAGAACTGAATACTTAAAAGTAAGATACTTGAATGATTTGCATGTTGGAGTACTTAGAATAGACCTGTTAGACTTAGAAGCTAAAGTTTTAACAACCTCTTTTTGATTTTTAAAGACTGATTCAGTACAAAATAACCTTTTCTTCTGGAGCCCAGTTTGTTTCAACAAAAATTCACCAAGAGAACTGAAATAGCACTGTCAACTTATAGATAGTCAAAGAAAAACATTAGCATTTTAAACTCCCCTTTAAACACTTTGAAGGTGGGAGTAAAAAATGCTCAGTACCAAATTCTGTTCTGAATTTTTGTTTATCTCAAAACAGATTTTCAAGTCAATAAAGGCAAATTAAGTTACAAGCAAGGAAAATAAGTTGATGATTGGTGTGTATGACAGGCTAAGATGTAGGAAGATAAGAAATTTTAGATTGTAGGGTTTTTTAAGGCTTCGTTTAAGCACACTCATGCTTAGCACACAGGCTTAGTCATATCAGTGCTGTGCGGCTACAGCTGAGTAGTTGTCTTTTTTAATTTTCACTATGCTTTATAACATGCATGTAAGAAAGATGGATGATCACAGAAATCCTACTTCTGTACCTGCTACAAAGCTCAACTTTGCAAACAATGTGGAAGGGAGGGAGGCTACTCGGAAAACTGGTTCCAGCAGACTTAGAATGAGGGGATTAGGTTGCTGATAAAAAGCATGGCATAAAATAGCGTAGAAGCCAATATCTTGTGTAACTTCAATGAGATTATTTTGAATAAGTACTATTTCAGCTAATGGCCAGTAGAATGAAGGTGCTGAATTTGCCAGCATTTTAATCTTGTAATGGTTTTGCAATGTAAAAATGTATTCCTGTGAAATGAGATGGTCCCATATGTGAAGTAAATATTTGGCGAAAAGATCACTCCTCTGAACATGGGGGTGGGAAAAGACCAAGGGGAAATCAGAATATAGTGAAATGAAGAAAGAGTTCTATTCTAGATGCTTCAGAAGTCACCAGCTTATATTTAAAAGCCCTTTTTTTGCAGTGTTGTTTGCTTTTCTTAATGTGGAAGGGAACAATTATAAATTTTGGAGCAAGCAGGATAATATGGTTCAATTGCTTGAAAACCTGTCTTAAATTTAAGTGCATCTTCATTCAGACAAATACACGTTTAACAAATGAAGCATTTCATTTTGATTTGCAATTCAGAGAGCAGTTTGGAGGTCAGCTTAGGAGCTGAATGTTAGGAGGAGCTAAATGCAAAATATTTTAGTAGTTGTATTAACTTTTCATTCTTGTAGATGGGTACATCCAGTAGTTGAACATAGCAGCACACAGCATCTTAAAAAGATTAGATCATAATGTTTTGGTAGCATTTAACATGTAAATGCTTTGAGGGTTAATTAAGGAGAGAGATTTTAATTGCCTGGTAAGTTTGGGACCTCCCTAAGTAAGCTGTTGAGGATTGCTGTAAAGTGGTGGTTGGAGCTGATCTTGCTTTTATTGACTGCAGGGGAGTCTACATTCTTTAGTTCAGGCATTCCACTTGGAAGCTTGAGTTAAATGATATGTATACCCCCTCTTAGCAAATGTAATTGTTCTCATTTTAGTACAACCAGAAGTACAAGGTAGAAGCCAAGATATTTCTTAATTAAAAACAGAAGAGCTTTAGAATACTTTGGAAGAGATGAGACAGGCATGTCTGACCTTTCATTACTCAACAAGTTATTTGAATGTTCTCAACAAGTTATTTGAATGTTATTCAGTGCAATGTAGACCTGAGAGAATAATAAAGGAGAAGGGTAAAATTTTCAAAATGCATGCAGAGATTTGCCTCTGTCAAGGTGAGAGTTCTTGGGTAGTATGGAGAAAAAGAAAAGACTGGTTAAAATTGAGAAGTTGTATCTATCTAGAAGTCAAGCTTTTTTTCTCTGCTAGGCTCACTGGGATGAGTCACTGAAGCTTGAGGCGGCAAGCTGTACAGGTCAAGTTCTGATAATAAGTTGTAGGACAAAAGTAAAAGTAGTTGTCAATGGGCTTTTAAAATGTGGTATTCCATATTTGCAGTGAAGTGAATGTGGATAGTTGAATGAGCATCGAATAGGTGCCCTAACTAGACTCTGTGTCTGCATTACTGGAAGAGTGAACAGGACTTCAGGACTTCTCAGGACTGAGAATGAGTTGGGTCTTAGAAAATGGGAAATAATTTTTAGGACAAGAACTTGTAAGTGCCTCCTGAGGTAATATAAAGGATCAGGGCTCTTTCTCATCTTATTTGGTCTTACCTAACTGTAAGCCACTTTAAAATCTGCTTGAAGACAGTAATACTTTATACCCAGATCAGAACTTGCTTTCTGTGCAACCAAATATTCAGATTTTTTTTTCCTACCATTTCGTTGATAGACAACTTTGGATGGATTTCCCACCTGTCCTGAAAAAACCCTTCCTTTTTACTGAAACTCAGTTTGTACTAGTATTCCCCTTTTTTTAGGAACTGAGCTGTTCTGCAGACTGTAGTTTGATTCTGTTCAATGTAATTGATGATTAATATATTTTGTGTTTTGGTATCTGAAAAGCTGCTTTTGCTGTGAAGTAAGCAATGATTGTTGAAGAATTCATGTGATTTATGATGAGTTTCCATATACATCCAGAAAAAACCAAACAAAAAAACTATTTGCATCATTGTTGCTGTGCTCCATTTTAGCTTGGTGTCTGAAAATAAAAGCGCCAAAGTCTAAATTGGAAACAGGCTGTTCTTGTAAAGCTTGAAGCTACTTTGCAGCTATTTCTCAGCCTTTGTCTTCTGCCTCCTCTCTGCTTCAGAGTTTTCAAGAGTAGTTTATTCGTTTAAAATGATGTGGGGTTGTGTTATTTTTTGGTTGGTTTTTTTTAAAGGGTTACTAGATAAAGTTTTTATTAATTGAAATTTGTTCAGTGGCCTGGATTACAGCACAGTCCTCCAAATAGTTCAACTTGCACAATTACAAGGGTATCAAAATACAGCATCAGGACAAAGGAAGGGATGAAATCTTGTGCTAAATTCCTTTTATTATTAGATTAAATTCTGTCAGGTTGTCTTGATTGTCAGGGCTTCATTAGCAAGTGTTACTGGTCAGCTCTTGTGCCTACAGTACACACCTGCAAGTAATTTATGAGAAATCATAGCTTTATTCCCTTGAGGAGGAAATACGGGATCATAATGGCTTGTAGAATGGTGTCTGTTATATGACACTAGGTCAGTATGAAGTTATTCTTAAAAGGTAGGTAGAAATGTAAGAAAAGCTCGAGGTCACTTAAATATCAACCTAACTTGTTAACAATTAACTCTTTCATCTCAGCCTTTCAAGATTGTTAATTTAAAGGTATATAATGGTTCCTTGCTATTTATTAGTCAACAGCTATGGAAGCTTAGAAGGTATCGTGCCTTAGATGAGTGAGTTACAGCACAGTTGTTACTTTATCTGAAGAAAAAGAAAGGGGTGGATGATACCAATTATTTTGCTAGCCTATCAGTTCCAGCGACGGCTTTTCTTTTCAACTTATTTTTTTTTGCTTTTACACCAGTCTTTTGAGAATCTTTCTGTGGAGTCTGGGGGCTCATTGCATGAAAGGGATGATATTCAAGGTATGTGATTAATATTCATAAACACCATTCTGTATCTGTTTTTGTCTTTCATCTTCTAGAATGTTATAAGTTCCTTGGTCATTTTTTTTACACCTATGCTGTCATTAAAACTTCACTGTGGGGAAAAAAAGTGTTATTTACAGATTTTATGCTTTTATGAATAACCAAACTGAGTTGCTTTTTGGGAGGAAAAAAAAAAAAGCCAAGACCTGAAGCACTTCTGTATGTCATAATATGCTTGGTGTTTTGTTGGGTTACTTTCTTTAAGAAAGTTACAGTGATCATATGACTACTCCAGCTAAAATACTATGACCCTTTAATTTGTTCTAAAACCTCTGTCAGTCCTGTTTAGAGTCAACTAGCATTAAAGACCAACTCAAGATCAGAGCTGCTTAAGCATTCACAGTTGGCTAATACTGGCTTTGCTCTCAGTGTGTGGTCATGTCTAAAATTTACTTCTTTGTGTTCGATGCTTTCTTTTCAGGACATCTTCGAGCAGAGGAGGTTGATAGCATGCTCCTAAGAAATGACAGCGGAATTGAATCGGCTCTGTCCTATGCTAAAGCATGGTCAAAATATACCAAGGATGTAGTCGCATGGGTAGAAAAAAAGCTTAGCTTGGGTGAGTGGCTCTTTCTGGCATTTAATGAGCTTTGTCATGATAAAATTAAATCTGTTGTTAGGCCTCTGTGCGGCAGACTGTCAATAATGTGATTTCTAAATTAGTAGCTGTTCCACTGAAGTGGACAGAACTATTGCACATTTCCTATAATTAAAGGCCTGGAACAAAGTGAAGGTGGTCCCTTCTGTTGCCTATCTGTTAGAGGCAGTGTAAAAAGCATTTAGCATGTTTAATAACTGTGACTTTTTTTTTTTAACAGAAGTGGAATGTGCTAAAAACTTAGCAAAAATGGCTGAAACAGCTAAAGCTGCTGTTGGACACCAGGTGAGTGCATCTCAGGGGCTTTATTTTAAAGTCTTAAATATGTATTGGATGCCTTGCCCAAAAGAGAAACTGGGGGGGCGTGGAGGAATAGAGTTGAGGAAGAATCAATTTATACTGTAAATTGCTGGTTAAAAAGTCTGCTGTATTTTATGTCTTCCTATCTCCTATAGAAATATTGGATATATACATTTATTTTTGTTGAAAATGCAGTGTAGCTCTATGGTTTTCACAATGTGTTTTTTCTGTCTAATATCTTGTATGCTTTGTGATCGCGACTTCTCCTTCAGAGTGTGTTCCTAGTAAAATGAAATGAGAAATTAGTCGCTTTCTACTTTCATATCTGACTGCCGCATACAAATAAATACCTTACTAAATATAATTGAAAATATAGTTCAATTATAGAGACACTTAGACTATCAGCACATCTCTCCCTTATCTAGAACATTAACGTTTTTGTTGTGTGTAATTTTAGGATTTTATGCCATTCAAATCAATATTCATTAATGCTTTCCAAAATGATATTGAGAACAATCAACTTTGGCAACAAACAGCTGCTGCTCTCCAGTCTAACAAATTTGTGCAGGTAAGCTTAAAGCAAAAGATCAAGATATTAGTTAGGTTTTAAAGAAGTTTTGTAATAGCACAGATTATTCAAAAAACCTAAACTTGCAGCCTATTAGCCTTTTACATACTCTATTAATGTTTCCTATCCAGCCTCTTCTCGGAAGAAAAAATGAGTTGGATAGACAAAGAAAAGATATCAAGGAGCTTTGGCAGCGAGAACAGAAAAAAATGGTTGGTATTTCTTTCATATCTAACAGTGTTCAATTCTTCAGAAGGACAAAATTTTCAAACTAGGCTGTTATGCACTTAAATTCGCGTGTAGAATCCATAAGGCTTATTGGATGTAGTGTGACTCAATTTTGTGATACACTTGCATTTGTAAGAGGTTATCTTTCTATGTCTGTGTACTTCGAACTGCGGTGTACAGATGTGTGCATAACAGCCTCTTTAAACATCACATTAAAGAACTGGAGAATTAAATTATTACTTCTTTTACCTTCTTTTTTTTGTTGTTGTTGTTGCATTCTTCAGCAAGAGCTGGAAGCCGCTCTGAAAAAAGCAAAGTTGCTATATACACAGCGTCAAGATGAGTATGAAAAGGCAAAATCCTGTACTGCTCGTGCTGAGGAGGAGCATCTTAGCTCGAGTGGAAGCTTTGTGAAAGATGTCAGCAAGCAACTGGAAAAAAAAAGAAGGTTGGAAGAGGAAGCTCTTCAAAAAGTAAGAGGTTTTTTTCATTGCTTTTAAAGATAAACCCACACTGTTTTTACTCGCACTTTCTCAACGGGAGTGTTTGAGCAAGTGTTCTGCTCATAATTCTTAATTTCAGTCATGCCATGCTCTTCTAGATTTTGTTCTAAATGAGAAGCATCTTGTTGTGGGTGTGTTTTTTGCTTCTGGTATCAAGGCCTGTAGTTTGTCAACCCTTTACACTTCTGTTTTCTCTAGGCTGAAGAAGCCAATGAACACTATAAAGCAAGCATGGCAGAGGTTGAAGAAAAAAGAAATGATTTGGAAAGCTTTAAAAGCGATGTCTTAACACAGCTTCGGGAGCTTATTTACCAGTGTGATCTTACTCTTAAAGCTGTAAGCATGCTTTTTAAAATACGTTTGGCACAGATATATAAAGATTGGTAAGAACAAGAGAAAGCCTCATCTATAGTGTTAACTACTTAAAATACAAAGTTTTTTAAAGGACAGAGGTCAAGCCAGTAGAAAAAGAAGGAAAACTTGTAATATATTTGTGGTGCTCTCTTTGTTAGGAGTTCAAAGGCAAAAGTGGAAGGTGTTATACATAACTGGATTTGTTTGTTTTTTTCATGAGTTGTTGCCTTGCGAGAACCCTGATGACAGAATTCCTGTAAGATCTCCCTAAGGATGTTGATGGCAGTAGTGCTACTCTGTTTCTTAAGAGTACAGCTCCTTTCCAATTATTTTCAGTAGTGCATTAGCAATGGTGTTTGGCTCAAGCCAATATGGACATATAACATGCTGCAGCATGGAGCTTGCTAATCTTGATGATGCTCTCAATTACTACAGGATCCATTGCAAATAAATTAATGTATTTAATGCATGTAAATAAATAAAGGAATGTCAAAACAGTATATCTACATTCACAGGTGTAGGCTGTTTTTTTAAAAAAACAGCTTTAAGCATACATTATGCCAATAGATGTGTACTTTTTTTAGATGAGACAAAATTTAATGCTGGGGCAGGAAAGGAAAATAAAAAAACCAACCAACCCACCCACACACAAAGCAACCCAAAACCCAACCCATAAGATTAGTAGAAATCTTAGACAAACTTATCAGTTCACGTTTATTAAATTGCAAACTATTTATCAACACTAAAGCTGAAGAAGTGCAGTGTGCCCTTCCCTGGTCTCTGCATCATGATAAAATATATTTTAGAAGTTTTATGTAATTTAACAAAGAAAATATTCAGTTAATCTGTTCAGTTGGGACAAGGACTTTTGTCCATTTCTTTTCTTAAGGTGATACGGAGCTCATTTGGGTTTGGAACTACAGTTACTTCATTATTGTGGTTATGGCTTAACACTCCCTCCAGAGCATGAAAATTGTCTTTTTGGTAGCAACAAACCTTGCTGTTTATCTTGATCAACCCAAAGTGGGAAGCCAGTGGAGTTGCCTTTGCTACGCAGAGAATTCAGTAATCCAGAGAGGAGTACTAGTATCTATCCTACAAATGAAGTCTTATGCAATTGACTTTCTGGAATCTTGCACAAAGTCCATCCCTACAAATGTTATTGTCTTCTAGAATTTGACTAGTCATATTGTTTAAATAATTTTCTTTTGGGATATTAATTTGGGTTGAGCAAAGTACAAGTGGAATATGTAGTGAATAATCTAAAAATATTGAATTATTTTTATTTTTTTTCTTGTAACAGGCAACAGTTAATCTGTTCCAGCTACAGCACGCTCAGGTTGTATCTCTTCCAGTTAACTGCCAGTCCCTCTGTGAGAGTGCCAAACTCTATGACCCTGGTCAGCAGTATTCAGAGTTCGTGAAAAGTTTGCCAAAGGAAGGTGTTCCTATTGAATCAGGTTCTTTTGAAACCCAGAGTTCCCAGGTTGATGGGTGAGTCCCAAACAACACGTGGCATTTGCTTGGTTTAGAATTAAGTGCTAGGAACACGTGTTTAACAGTAAAACATCATTTTTGGAGGAATAAAATGAATCCTGTTTTTCTTGCTGTGCTTTACCATTCTCTTTCTTTGACTTGGATTTTGGTAGGTTATATATAATGACGTTAAAACCTGACTTCAAATTCCGAAGCAGAATGTCATTTTGTGTAATAAGGCTTGCTAAAACATTGTCAATTGTGCAGGGACTGACCTTGTTGCAATTTCAATGTAGACAGTAGTTAAGATGAAAGATGTAAATTTTTAACTCTGTAGTGTGGTGTGGCAGTATTTGATAATCAGTTCTTGATTATCAGTTTAGAAAGTTTGAGGAGGTAGTTTTCCTCTTCTGCCTTGCTGCAGCAGCTTCTTTCATATTGTTTATGGTTGGCAACTTTTCTGGCAGGAACTGTTGCTCGATTTCTGTCTCATACTATGTAACTAAAAAAGGCTTAGAGTTCCTGTGTGGTTTTTTTTTCCCAACCTGTGTGAAATGTCAGTTTTTACTGATGCTCTATTAAAGATACAGCTAATGTTGAAGTAAAGACAACAAAACAGAAAGACAGCTCCTTGTGTCAGTATGCCAAGTGCTTTTCCACCTTTTAACTGGTTATAAAATAGTCATCTTGGCACTAAAACACAAGAATATCCATTCCAATCTGTGTGTTTCACAGTTCTACAGGAAAGTGTCGTCATCGTCTTTGAAAAGGAAACTAAATACAAAAAACCTAATGCTTGAGTCAGACTTCTACCAACAAAAGCCAGGAAATTCAAAGTTAAATCTGAGATTCTTAGTTCTTGTCTGTAAATTTCCTGCCTTTTAAGACTGATTTAGGCTGTACTCATAAACTTTGACTTAAGGGGATTTAACTGTGCAGCTCCCTGAGAAACTGATGAGCATGAAATTTCGATCTCTTTGTGTGCTCTCCCAGCTATTTACTGCTTAAGATTTATAGGAGTGTGGGTTTTTTCTCCTTCTTCTCCTGCCTTCTCCCCACCTTTTGTTTCCTTTGATGTGGCCTTGCAATTCTTTGTATACTTTAAGTGATCATCTTTATTAGTTACATCTGCATTTATTTAAGGGATAGTAGCTTGGACAAATGCAAGTTTTAATGTTTTCAAGTTTTTATTTCCTTCAGCTGGATAGGGTAGAACTGATTAAGGAACAGCTTCCTGACTGCTAAATTTGGCTAGCAGGCCATTTTGTCCACAGGGTGCTTCAGCATTTTTCATTAACTGCTGTTAGCAGTTTTCCATCCTTATCTTGAGAGCAGATATTTCACAATGAACTGGCTATAAGCTCTCTAGCAGACTCAATGTTTTTTCTGCACTTTATTAAATTTTCATGGGTTTTTTTTTTTTTTTTTACCTATATGTTTATAGGTCAATGGTCCTGATGGCTGGGCAGAGAATCTTTTGGAGGAAAGCATAAGAGTAGGATGCAATATGCTCCCCAGGAGGGGGAAACATTAGGAAATTGCACATACTTAACTAAAAATAAATTGCCAACCTTGTCCGTGTTTTTTTAATTCGGGCTTTAATAATTACATGTTAAATGTGTATATTCGTGAACAGCAATTAAATGAAGCATTTTTAGTGCCCAGGCATAAAAAAAATGCTATTACTTTTCATTTAATACTATCCTATTTATTCTTGCAATTACGTTCTTCTTTCTGAAGGGTTTTTAATAAGCAATCAACCAGCAGTGTCCATACATCACATGGTAACTTATCTCAGTGTTCTGGAGATTTTCCTGCTCAGACCTTAGATGATGTGGGAAGCCCAATTTATCCTCATTCACAAAAGACAGGAGAGAAGAGATCTTCCATCAGCACAGATATCCAAGGTAGTTCTGTATTTTATCAGAAGTTTAGTTTCTTAAAAAAACAAAAACAAAACCAGAAAAAAACCTGGTGCTTGATGTCTCACTATCAGAAATATAGACTTGAACGGGTTAATAAAATGTGTTTTGAAGTTCAAAGCCTATAAAAGGCTTGAGCATAAGGTCAAATGGAAAACTGACTATGTATAACTAGACACTTTGACAAGAAAGGTGAGATGCAATTCACACAGCGAGTACTGTTAGATTTAGCGTACTAAACTATTTCAATTAACTTTAGCAATTTAAAATCCATTGGCTTTGTAAATACTACGTTGATTTAAGGTGTTTTGTGCAGGCATAAGTGTCAAGTTTCTGAAATTAATTTTCTTACGTCCTGAAGATTTTACAGGAATACATGCTATGTTTTTTTCACTATATTGCATGTTCATGGAACTTTTGCAGTATTTTCTTATTTTGAATATAATGATAGCTAGTCTTCAAATAAAAATAAAATAATGTAATTTTGTCCTTGACATTTGGAATTTGTGGATCTTCTTTTCCAAAGTAATGCGAGGGCCACCACCATTCAGATCATGGTCAGTTGGCAACCAGAGTGGAGGAATGTGCAGTGATTCTGAAAGTGCAGGGGGAAGCAGTGAGTCACGGTCCATGGATTCTCCATCTGCTAGCCCAGGTACAGGTACAGTCACTGCTCTACTAATTTGAAGTCTTTTCTTGGGACTGTTTTACATGAATGAAGACGTCTTTGTTAGTTTGGCAAGTGTTGGACAGAGCCTATAATGAAAATGTGCAGTTGTGTGGAACTGATGCTTACAGCTTCCTGAAATTTTTTTTCATCTGCTAGGGGATTTTAAAAGACGACTTCCCCGAACACCTTCCACTGGTACTATGTCATCTGCAGATGATCTTGATGAAAGAGAGCCACCATCTCCTTCAGACTGTGGTAATGTTGTTTCCATACCTGAAGTCCCCTGTTGTAGAGTCTGGCTTTTCTTTTTAGCATGCTTAAGAAAAATACATTAACAGGGCTGTGATTACCAACAGCGTTGTTTTTCAGTACATTGTGCATACACTTGAGGTTGAGAGCTGAAGAACAATGTTCAGGTCATTTTAATGAAACAATGCAGAATTGTCTTCGTACACTTAGATTAACTATATGGGCAGCCTTTGAACGTTTCTAGTGTCTTCACTGTCCTGAGGTAAACATAGATGATCCACTAACCATTCCCTCCAGACATTTATATTTAAAATTACCTGCATGGCACTGAGCTATTTAAGATGACTTATAATCTTTGAAATGAAATGTACTGATACAGAGGGCTGGTTATTGTCAAACTGGAAAAAAGTTAGTCAAAGTGTTTAAGTTAGTAATTGAGATTTTTTTCCTTTTCAACTTAGATAAGCAAACGTGGTAGTGTTTGTCCCAGATTTGACTAGACCATTTCTAATTTTCAAATGAAGTCTGACAGTATAAAGACAAATATTGCCACAGGTACTGAAACCTGAGTAACTAGATTATCAGAAGTAGTTCTATGGGATGACTACAGTACTTATAAACCAGTTCTGAAATACTTGTGACACTTGCTCAGTAAAGCTTCTAGGAAATTCTGCGGTTAGTCTGTATTTTCTAAATGTATACTTTACTGTCTAGGAATGAGCCTATGGTTAACAATACTAATATTGATCCAGATTTAAGCATGGCGTCATGCCAATGAATACAAACTTTCACTTGGAGTGGTATTGTTTAATCAATACTTGAGCTCTTAAGAACCTTTCTGGGCAATTAGCCATATGTGTTAATTTTAAGTTTTATTCTATAAAACAAAGGGGTTTGGTTCACAGACTTGTTGATAGCTTTTTAAGTAAATTTCTTGAAAAAAAAAAAAAAACCTAGTCACTTTTTAAAAGCACTGGGTGCTGTTCTGTTTTAGAATCCTCTAGAAAATATTTTTATGTTATCAAAGGAAACTGAGAATCAGTGATTCTTTTTTTAATTTATGAGTTCTGTGAGTGTGTGTTAATTCTTTTCTGCTGCAAAGTATGCTTTTTTCAAGTAGTTCAGAGACACTACAGGCCAAGCCATAATGTGGTCTTTCATCTTGTAGGACAGGTTTTTGAATGCTAGAAGGAAACTTTCATGAATAGTTGTTTTAAGCTGCAGGGCAGTTGGAATTAAATGTCCTAATATTTTCACATGCCACTAATAGAGAAGAAAACTGAAATACATAAAACACAAAACTAATTGTGTGAATCCACTTTTAAGTAAGACTAATTGATAGGTAATATGTCCAGTATGTAAACTGTAACATTGTTTTGCTTCCTTGTGATAGAAATGTTTGTGTTTATTCTGATAGTTGTAATTTCCTTAGAATTCTGTGTTTTGCAGCATGCTTCTAAAAAATCTGAATGAATACCCTATCCCAATAGTAGATATGAGAATGACTGTAACAGAAAAATTCTCTCCAGGTTTAAATGATCTGTCTTCTGAAACTGCAAATTCTCCAGGACCTTTTAGAAACACTAATATGTCCAAAGCAGCACAAACACATAAACTGCGGAAGCTGAGAGCTCCATCTAAATGCAGAGAATGTGACAGCTTGGTGGTATTTCATGGAGCTGAATGTGAGGAGGTAAGTTGAAATACTAGCTGGAATTGCTGCTCGGGATTTATGTTGGGAGTTCCGTAAACTTGCATAATTTCTCTGCATAAAAAGTACAGAGTTTGGGGCTTGTTAGAATCATTGTGAACTCAAAGCAAAAGCACAGCAGACTAAAAAATCTTTCCTTTTGCATGTATATGACATGACAAACAGCAAAGATATTTCTTATGGTGTCAGATTGTATCAAACCATGTGCTTTTTTTCCTCCCCTGTAGTGTTCGCTTGCATGCCATAAAAAATGTTTAGAGACTTTAGCTATTCAATGTGGGCACAAAAAACTTCATGGAAGGCTTCACTTGTTTGGAGTGGAATTTTCCCAAGCTGCTAAAAATGTTCCTGGTGGCATTCCTTTCATCATCAAAAAGTGTACGTCAGAAATTGAAAGCAGAGCGCTGAATGTCAAGGTATGCTCAAGATTCTTTATATAACTTCAGTATGAACACTCTTAAAAATAATCTCTTAAAATGGTAATGCTGTACTATTGACATCATCTGTGTTTTACACTTGCCTTTCAAATTAAAATAGACTCGTGCTGATCTTTTAATTTCAGGGCATCTATCGTGTGAATGGAGCCAAATCAAGAGTTGAAAAGCTTTGTCAAGCTTTTGAAAATGGAAAGGATTTGGTTGAGCTCTCAGAACTCTATCCGCATGATATAAGCAACGTTCTGAAGCTGTATCTCCGTCAGGTATGTACTTGAGAGGTCAGGTGGAAAATCGTAATAGCGTAGCATATTCCTTCAGTGCAAGAGGGGAAAAAAATTCCTTTTCAGCAGTCCTGCAGGTGAAAATTAGATGAGTGCCTTGTGTATTTGCAGTAGGGCTTTTTAATTTTCACATGGAACCCGTGACACAGGCAGGGAAGGTGTGAGACTGCTGACTACGGGTGTTACAATCTGTACTCCATGTGGGCATAATGTCTCTTTAAATATCAGTACTATGCACAGAACAAGCTTTGGCTTGTCCACTTTTAGTGAAGCTTTAATTTCTAAAACCTTTCCAGTTACTGAACTTGCCTGTCCTATGTGAAGTTTAAAACATTGCCATATTCTCACCTCCTCACACGGACAGATGCTAATATATTGCTGTTAATGCATGCTACCGTAAATTTCATGAAACGCTGATGTGTTCATTATGGAAGAATTATCCATGTTTTTTCTTTCAAAATGGAGCTTTAAAGCTTCATGATTGAGCTTTCCAAAGCAGTTTCAGTATGTATCTCAAAGATGAGGCTGCGGTATTGCCCAGTAAAATTGCAAAGTCACTCTAAATATTTGTTAGCCCTGAAAGGAATAATCTTTAGCTGCATGGTCCTGTCCTCTTCCTTACACCAGCTGTCAGAGATGAGCATTCTAATCCTATGATCATCATCATTAAGTGCTTTTGAAAAGTTGCAAAGATGTACTCTGCCTAATTATTCAAGTACAAAGGTAGCCTATTAAATACATCAAACTTGGGTACCAGTTTGAGGCACTGTGCTCATATAGGGCTCAGAATTAAAAGTCAAATAATATGTTTTCTGCTGGTCTTATTACTTCCTTTGTAGCTGAGCTGTTGGTGTGGTTTTTAGATAAACCTCATTTTAAATGCAGTTAACAGCGCTAGAAACATGCAGCTAAGACATTTTCAGACAGGATCTTGAGTTAAACCGTATCTGAGACTAATTATTAACTAATTATTTTGAGTTTTATCTAGTCTTTCTACTTGTTGATTTTTATCTAAGCTGGGGCAGCGCAAATAGCCAGGTGAGATTTGGGGGTTTTTTTTTTTTTTTTTTTTCTGTAAGTTTTTTTTTAACATTCATTTTCATACTGAGTGAATACTTAAGTGACAATTAAAAATGAATGTTATGTAGCCTAAAATCCAAATTTTAAAAAATGGAATGTGGACCAAACTTGATACCATATGTAATATACTGTCAAAGACTGGAGGAAAAAAAATCAGTGGTCTATTACCATGGTATTTGTGCGTATGTAGTGTAAAGCCCTCCCTCGTGGGAATCACTTTCTTCAAATTTGTACTTGTATAAATGTACTTGATAAATGCATGCTTCAGTCTTGAAGCTTTTGCAGGAAAGGGCTAGTAAAAGATTTCCAGAGAAAGGTGTAGGGGCAAGAGGTTTTGTTACCTGGGATTGGATTTAACAAACTGTGGTTTGAGCTAATGAACAAAGTTTAAACAATGGCATACCTAAGAAATGATGCTAGACTGGACAAAGCTGAAGAATAACAAGAAAGAAACAAAGAAGTTAAAATTCAGGCTTAAGTGTGTTTCTGAAATGTTTTTCTTTTTCAGCTTCCAGAACCTTTGATTTTGTTTCGGCTTTACAATGAGTTCATTGGACTTGCAAAAGAAAGTCAGAATGTTAATGAGGAATTGGATGCTAAACAAGCTAGCCCCAAATCAAAGAAAAGACAGTCAATCTGTATTGAACTGAACAGAATCATCATTAAAATTAAAGATCTTCTGAAACAACTTCCTGTACCGAACTATAACACTCTTCAGTACCTTATTGGACACCTTCACAGGTGAGAAAAGACTTCAAATGCCAAATGATGTTGAAAAATAACCGCTACATGCTGTGTACTAGGAGACTCTTGTACCCTTTTGATGATCATAAGGAATGTAGTTCCAATGCAATGAATTCTGAGAATTATTATTCCTATTATCTGAGAGAAAAATAGGAAATTAAAGAAAGGAGGGAAAGGCTGAACTCTGTTATTCTTCATTCTGTGCTAGTGTTGGGGTCGGCAAATAGTAACTACTGGCAGCTGTAGAAATGTAGGTGTGATTTATATCAGGATACGACCCAGACAGGGTGGTACAAGTGATTTGGTGGCTATTAACAGAAAATTGAAACTTGTATCTTGTCTGTTAATAACCAGTCTCCAGTCCTTGTCCTCCAAATGCTGGATTGTATGATGATGTGTGATGAGGCTGTGCCAAGCTGATGACTACGAGTAAAAATGGGTAATACTGGGCAACAGCTATATTATGATGTAGAATGTGTTCTTTTCCCAGCCCCGGAAATGCCAAATAGCCGCAAATAACATCAACCAAACATGACATAAGAGCACCCTGTGTGGAAAGCGCTTAGTCCAAGCAGCTGTTAAATGCAGTCTGCACTGAAGATTCTGCCTACTACCAAACTCACCTTCCCTTTTTTATTGTCTTTCAACCTCTTTTAGACATAAGGCAATATTTTAATATCTAAAATATCTCTGGAGTAGTAAAACCCTCTTAACTCTTGGAGTTCGGTTTTTTTTTCCTTATCCATGCAGGGTTACAGAACAGTCTGATGAAAATAAAATGTCAGCCAGCAACTTGGGCATAATATTTGGTCCAACTCTGATCAGACCACGTCAAACAGATGCTACAGTTTCTTTGTCGTCACTTGTGGATTACCCGTATCAGGCCCGAGTAGTGGAGCTGCTCATAACGTACTATGAAAAGATATTTGATGTTTCACTGAAACCACTCCTGAGCACACCTCAGTCTGAAGAAACTACCATTGCAGTCCGAGTTGCATTATCAGCAGAAGAGAGGGAGCCACAGCAGCAGAGGAAGTCATTGGTTGCTGTAAAGGAAGTGAGTGACTTTTTCATGTGCTGTTGCAGTGTCACCTGCACCATCTTAACTTCTGTGTCAAATGCTGCAGCATTCCAGGGCACATATCTATTAATTTTTTGTGGCTTTTTTTTTATTAACAAGAACATTAAGGAACTCTTGACTTCTTACTTATTTTTGTTAACAGGCTATTCTGATAGCTTCAAGTGAAAGCAGAGCTTCAGAAACAGCTGCATTGTTTTTGGAATCGAACAATAGCAAGAATACAAAAGAACAAGTAGATACATCTGCAACTGGTTAGTAGGCTTTTATTAAGTCTTGGGGTGGGTCAATAAGCAGTCATGGATGCATTAGATTAAAGTCACACAGCTCTACAATTTAGACAGCAGCAAGTTACTAAAGCATGCTTATCAGTGCTTGATACAATATTTATCTTTGTAAGAAGAACAGAAAATTAAATCATTCCAAAGGCTTTCAAGAAACCTCTGTTTATGGAATTGGAGATTAAAGTATTTGGTAAGAGAAATACAACAGTGTTTTGGTTTCTCCCTTGAAAAGAAAAAAAAATTGTGCTGTGACTGTGGATTTCCAAAATCTACAATGATGCTGCAAACCAATATCCAGCTGTTAACATGTTTTGACCATTGTTTTTCCCCAGAACGCGTATCACTGCCACTCACTGGCACTAAACCAGAAGGCTCTGGGAAGAGTAACTCTCTGACAGAATCATCAGCTACCAGCATTTTGGATATTACTACTTCTGCTCCAAAAGAGCCAGGTTTGCTAACCTAATTATAAATCTTCTGTAAGATTTTTTTTTCCTGCTTGCCCGTGCTACTACAGTGGTTTGTTTTATCGTAGGTATGATATAATCCACTTTATTTAGGAGGAATTATACATGACCCCTTTTAATTATACTGATTTACAGCTGGTGTTACCAGTTGAGTCATGTCCTGTACATTAATAGTGCAACATTCTGGAACATATTAAAGCTGAAAATATTCAGGGATAGGAAAGCATCAGCCAAAAAAAATAGTGCAGTGTCTCTTTGCCCGTTTTCTTCTTAGTGGCTTCCTTGGTTACATCTGTACAGCATGTGCTTTGCTGCTATTGAAATGCTAGCATTTGGTTAGAGTAGACTATTCCTAGTATGTATAAAGGGTAAACCTATAAACTGTTACTCCATTAAGATACCAACTGTCAAGGGGTCATTAATAAAGTTCATACTCTGTTGGGAAAAGTCTTGCTGACTTCTCTTTATATTTGGTGCAAAGATCCAGTCATATCTATTTGTGTGTTTCTAGGTGATGCTGTGAGTCCAGCTTCAGAGAGAGACAATGATTCGTTTGTTTGTCTAAGTGAAGACAACACTAAAACTAACTTACTTCCTGCAAAACCTAACCGTCAGATTACCAAAGTTCCACTGCGGGTTCCAAGGACAAAGCCAGCTACTCGCCCTGTGAGCCTGCCTGTAGACAGAATACTTCCTCCCTGTGTTTTGAATGAAAGAAATTCGCGAAATGCAGGAGCAGTAAGTCCAGAGAAGCTTGGCAGGAGCCCTACTATTGAAGAGGTTTCAGAGGTGAAGGCACTCCCTGCTGCTAATACCTGCTGCAGACTTCCGTGTTACGACACCCAGGCACTGCGAAAGACTTGGGACAAGCAATATAAACAGTATGATATCACAGCAAGGACAGCAATGATTGTGACTAATGTGCCCCAGGAGAACAGAGCACTTGAGAGTGGAACTGCAGGTGCCTTATCGTCATCATGCAGCACTGGTAACAATTCAGCTAATGCCATTCTTCCTAGTAAGCCATATTCTGTTTCTGTCAGGTCAGGAAGGACAGCAACAGAAGGGAATGGTCCTGATGACAATACTCTTGCTGCCTTCAGGGCACCAAGAACATTGCAACCACCCCCAGGGACATTTTATAAACCACCCTCTAATAAATCAAAACAAAATGAAGAGGGTTCTTCTGCTAAAGCTTGTGCACCAGCCAGTGCTATCTCTGTGCTTCACCAGGATAATACTGTGAAACTGGCTAGGAGCTCTGCACTTCCATCAGGTGATCCTGAACAAAACACAAACGATCAAAAAACTAGCTCAGAGGATATTCACCCCACAGATCTGAAGCCTGCTTACCAGAGACTGAGACCAAAAAGGATCCAAGAACTGGAACACAGGGAAGCTCATTTTGTATAGGGCACAAATTCCTCTTGGACTGTATGCAATTTGTTGTTGTTGTCAGTGGAGGCTTCTGTTGGCCCCTTTATCCTTTGCCTTCACTTGAGAAATCCCACTTTTGTGCCATATTGGAGTTATTTTTATATATGCAGCATTTTAAAAATGGGGGGAGGGCTGGGGTATTGTGAAGGAAGTAAGTCAAACTTCTTGTAATTCAGTAGCTTTTCATAAAGATTTAATACATTCCCAGTCTAGATACAGCTAATGGGTTCATTGAATAAGACACTCAGCTTCATTTCATTGTATGGAATGGAGTGCTTATTCATAGAGCAACAATTCTCATATGTAGCAGTGTGAAAGGAGCCATTTTTCATCATAGATGTTATAATAAAAATGTGAGGTTTAGTGTTCACTGTCTAAGCATAAACCAAAGCTTGTGCTCTGCTCTGTAAAAGCATTTGTTCCGTTTTCTAATCTGTGCAATTAAAGCTCTGCTCCTGACCAGATTTACGTACTGGCCAGTGTGGCCCGTAATTATGTATCATACGTGTATATTTTAGGCAGACGTGGTTATCTGTTTCCAGTTTTCTGTGTTGTCACTTTAAGGGGTTTTTTTGTACAGCAAGGATGCACTTACTGAGCTTTACTGTTCAGAAGCAGCAATCAATCCACATCTGTTTTCTTGTATAGCTTAATGAATGAAGCAAATGTGCACAGCCTGTTTGATTTGGATGCCCTTCTGGAGAGACTATCGGTTGCAGTGGTGCTGTCTTTCCCAGGTGAATGAAAGGCAGTGATTTGCTTGCTATAGATCAGTTTCACTTTACCTGGTGTAACTGAAATGAAGAGCATTGTTTCCAAGTTTCAGCGAAAGAGCTGAAAATAACCAAAAATCTGCATTAGTAGGTGCATCTAATGGTTTTCACTTTGTATTAAATGGTTTTTATGTATACACTGTTATATTTGCTTTAAAATATATTAACTTGTTAACATTTCAGTGACTCAATGGCTTTTATATCTGGATTCTTCTAACTTATTAAAATACAGACATTTGACCTTTGCACTAGTATAATACTCTGCTGCATCTGTCTTCCGGGAATGGGGAGCGATACACTTTATTTAATGAGAGTTAACAGTTAGCTTTAACCTTTCTCACATAATATAGACTACAGTTATTTTAGCATGGTATGTTCTACTGATATAAGAACCACAAGGACTCTTGGAGGACAGGAAAAGCAAAGAATCACTTGTCTGGTTTTGCAATGTAAAATATACTGGACTTGCCTATTACCTTTGTCCTTTCTCCAAGGTATCCCAAATAAAATTCCAGACTGCATTCAGTGGACATAATCTGACTTCAGTTTCCAGAACAAAAGATACTGAACTCGCAGTGCTGAACTTCTTCTTTGTCACACTTCCATGGAAGCATGGCTTGCGGTCTTGGCAAAGGCCATGCTGCCACTGGGTGGTTCTGGCTGTGCCAGGAGCCATTTCTTTGAGGAGCTGCCTCATGTTACAGAAAAGCTGAAGATGGCAGGTGCTGCTGTCTGCCCAGACTGGTATTGTGAGTTGCCTGATAAAATAAAAAGAGGGATAAAGGCTTCTTGACATAGATGGGAGCTTGTTCCACTTGGAGAATAGAGGTGTTGAAGCAGAACCTCGCACAAAAGCAGAAATAGCATTAATTTCATTAATCAGATTACAGGGATCATAGCAGAATCTCATAGCGCAGCTATGAAAGGATGGCACTGATCAATATAGGTTAGCGCCACAAGATGGTAAACTGACTTGTAAACTACCATTGAATCTATTGTCTCACTATATTTTAAAGTAGTTTAGTACATGTCTATCACTGAATATGCTAATGGCTTATGAAATTGTAATGAAAACTGTTCAGTTGGATGGCGGGTCTCCAGTAAATCCTCTGGGCAGACTGCTGAGATGGAGAATTACAATAGCCTGTACTAGTCTGTTGGAACAGATTATGACTTGGTTAACAAATGCTTATGCCAGTTACTACTGGTTATTACCATACTGCTTTTTGTATACTTCCACTTATGTACATCTGCTTCCATGTTTTGTTATTGTGAGAAGTTTCTGCTGTTTTAAATGTGCTTCAGGTCCGTTTGATGTTTCCGATAGCCTGCATGCCTGTGTGTGTGGATGAGTAGGTATCTGATAAAACCACGTTATTTTATGAAAAAAGTCATCCCTTTCAAAAGATGTATTATGCATCACCCAGCTTTATAATGTCTTTAACTCTTTTTATACAATACAAGTGAAGGAGCAAGTGAGCTTCTTTTGAAATGAAAACCTTTGAAGCTTATTTAAGAGTTGTGACCCTGCTACCTGGCATGGTGACACCCCAGGAGGGGCAGTGGCGCTGGGCCGGGGGATTCTTCTAGAACCGTCCCATCAGACCAGGGGGCAGGGCAGCCTTGTGAGAGGTGGGGAGGCGGTGGTATAAGGGCTAGTGTGTGATTTTTAGTTTGTAAATTCTTGTAAATGTAAATTGCACCGTGACATCAAGGCTGTGTTTTGTTCCGAGCAGTAAAGTGAGGCCTTCCAGTCCCTGTGAGGAAGCCCCTCAGCAGGCCCTGGGGAGCAGCAGGGACGTGACCATCCGCAGAAGCAGGGTCTTGGACCTAAGGGGAAAGACTTAGGTTTTCTTTTTGACTGGAAATGTTACTAATGGTTTCTATTGTTTCTTTCGATTCTGATGCAGATTCCCCAAGGTTTGAATTGCTTCACCCCAACTGAATGGCAATAATCCCACCCACCTGCCCCAGGTGACAGGGTCATGCCAAGTGCCAGAACCCTGTGGCTTGCCCTCTGGGGAGGAAACCTTTCTGTGTCACGTTTGCTTGGTAATTTCATTTTCTGAAGTCCTAAGGCGATGCCTCATCCCTCTTAAAGCTTTGGCAGAGTACTGACTGCTTTAAGTCCCTGACCTAATTAGTCATGACAGCTGTTTGTTTAGCAAGGCTGCAAGCACTACACGAACTATCCTTCTGAGACCATCTTTTCAAATACTGGGTTTGTTCAGATCTGAAGAAATGCCTTCCAGAAATATCAGCCTCCTAGTAGAGACTTTATTGTGCTTGTGCTGGTCATGTTGGATGTTTGGGAGGATTTTTATTCAGGAGCCCTTAAACTTGCAGATTGAGCTGTTCTGTGTCAAGCAGGGGATTAAAACAATCTCCTTACAACTGAGCAGTGTTATTCTGCAAGCACTAACTACATCTAAGATATGTGTTTCTTTGCAGCCAAGCTGAACATTCCTTCAGAAACCTTTCTCTTTCGCATAGCACAGCAGTACTCACACATGAGGTAAGCTTTTGTGGTAAATTTTCCAGGTTTTTTTTTTATTGCTTCTACTTAAGAAGTCCTTGTTTTGCTTGCAAATCCATGAATTCTTTAGCTTCTGTAGTGTAGCTGAGGCCTAATTGAGTTCATCTGAAAGCTGACACAAAACGCTCTGCAACGGCAGTTAGCGTGTGTACGCTGATATTGGTAACTTAGTTCAGAGCATGTTTGTATTTTTGAAATGACTCCTCCAAGTACCACTGTGGTTCAGAGAGTGGTCTCAGAGAACACAAACTTGATTCTCTTTGGATGAGACTGAACTGGAACATGTACTTCAGCAGTGTACCTGATGCGCTGCAGCTGCTAATGCACGTTCAGTGCCAGGCTGCAACTCATCTGAAGTAACCCTCAGGCATGTAGTGTGTGGGTACTGCATCCTCAGCACTTGCTGTTTGACTATAAATCTGCTCTTACTTGGCCATCCCGCTTGTCAATGTACACAAAGACTTAATGTGTTGGGAAAATGGGACAAACCACTTCAACTTTCCACTAGCAAAGTTGGGGGGGAGGATATATCTGATATTTGCAAACAATGCTATTTTATATAAATAAGGAGGATGCTTGGAGACAAGCCTTTCTGAATAAAATGTTCTGTCTGCTTGCCCGTTTATCTCTTTGTAGAGGGAGGGGAGCTCTGTTTCTAATTCAGTGGTGCATGGGAGCCTTGAAAAGTGTCTTCATTCATGGCTAGAAGAAAAACCTGTACTAAATCTTCCAAAATGTAAAAAGTTTGAGGTGGGTGAATGCTACGAAAATCCTTGCTCCTCAGGCCTTAACGCTGCTGGATGTCAGAAGAGTGTCTGTATGAAGTAAACTGGATTACGCCAGAAGTAGTCATGCCTTTCTAAGTTTGCACTTGGTGTGCTTTGTGTTTGTTTAACCACAAATTGGGGTGATTAGCCCACTGCTAGGTTTGCACATGGACAGGGTCTGTTGAAGATGCCACTTTTCCCTCTGCTTGACGTGTGGACGAGTCTGAGTCTGATTGTCTTTGATTCTTAGAAATACATCTTTCAAACAGATTTCACTGAACTTCTTCTTATTCTCTCTGATCTTTTGTCAGCACTCCCCTTGCACTGTTATGTCAGCAACCTTGTGAATAATACAGCTTCTACCAGTTCCTGTGCACTTATTTCTTTGCAGCTTGTTCTTTGCCATCTATTCCAGAAGCACAAGTCATTCCTCACTTTCTGTCTCCTATCTCTAATATTTTACTAGCAGCTATATCCAAGGAATACTGTTTGACCTCAGCTTGACAGCGCTGTCTTTCAGATCCCTCCTTATCTATTTCATGGAGGGAGGCCTCTGAAACACATTAGGAGAAATGTAAAAACCTTCAGCTTGGGTTTTTCCCTAGCAGTTTAAGGTACCAGGGTGCAGAACTTACCTTAATTCAGAAACCCCCAGCCTGTGTATGCATAGCTTTCTCTACACAAACGCATAGGTGTATCTCTTTATATAAAGATACATTTATACACCCAGAACTATCACCAAATCTCCATTTCCACTCATTGGTTGGTTTCATTGTGTTTTGGTACATAAATAGAATGCCTCCTTTTTTGCTGTTGTTGGCAATAAACTACAGATCATTAGAAAATCCCCAAATGGTAGTGATAACTGATAGAGCTACGGGAGAGATTTTGCATTGCGCTTCATGAACAGAACTCTGTTTTCCCCTCCCAGGTGAACTGATAGGCCCCACATAAGCTTTCTCTGTTTACTTTCAAAGATCCCAGTCTTGACAAAGGAAAAATGGGTCACAGGCATGGCTGATGTAATTGAACATAGAAAATAAATATATCCTACCATCATCCAATTGTGATGTAAAAAATCTAATTAGGAGAGATTAGTTTAATCTCTTAGAGCTGTACATATGGGCAGCAAAAAAAGGATCCATTTTCTTAAAATAACTTGACTGAGAATCTCGGGGTTAAAATGTTTATTTGCTGAATAAAACTATTAAATTATCTGATTCCCTTGGCCATAGTCATAGTGCTTAAACACAGCCTACAGCCAAGGAGCAGCAGCGCTAGTTTCTCTGCTTTGCGCTGCCATTAATCAGAGTGGACTTCCCTCTGTGGCTTTATAAAGCTCTTTGTTTCTCTGTCAAAATTGCAGCAGGGTGAGTGCATATGAACATATGCCCAACAGAAATTAGATCTTAGGAACTTGTAAAAGAAAAGGTTGCCATATCATCCTTTGTGAAGGAAGACAGATTGAAGTTAGTAGTTTAGGTGGCAAATCTCTGCAGAGGCCTGAAGGTCCTGAGATGGCACTGGAAGGAAGAAAGTGTGCTGAGCAAGGAACTCTGCTGTCAGAGCTGCAGTGTGAGCTGGTGTAAACCTAACGGTTGTAAAATTCGGTGAAACAAAGTTTTGTGGAGTATTCTCAAAGGTTTCCCCAAAGCCCCGTGAAGAAGAAAGAGACAGGAAAACACTGCCATGTCTTTTTATTTTTTTTACTATTTTTTTTTTTGGTAATAACAAAGACTGCATTGGTGCTCAACTTCTACTTGGAAGAACAGTCAACAAGACAGTGAGGGAAGCTATAGTAATGCTTATACAGAGCCATTTTCTGGCATGAGCACTGGTGGGAGGTTTTGCTGCGTTGCTGTCTATTTTGACCCTTTACATTAAAATCTGTGAAGAATTCAATGTTCACGCAGTGTTCTTTTTTGCTTGTGGATCTGACCATGCCTCTTGGGGGTAATTTATGTTGGACACATAAAATGAGCCATTTAATACTAACATGTAACTTGCTTTAGTAAATATTATTTGAAGTAGGAATAGAGCTTGTTGAAAGCTCTCTGAATGTGTCTCTGGAGGTCTGAGTCTGAGCACACTTAAGGTCATGTGGTATATAGCTTAATGTATTTCTATGTGAGCTTGCAACTTGCTGATATTTTAGAAGTTCTAGAAAAAATAAAACCAAAAATCAGATGAGAAGAATTAAATTTTTTTTCTCTCCCATAGTGGTGATGTGAAAGTTACTTCAGCAACTTGCTGTCTCTGTTCTTAGAGCGTGACGGTCCCTGCAGAAGTGTGCTGAACTACTGATTTCTGCACAAGCAGATGTTCACAAAAAGAACAGATTTCTCAGGCCTTTCACAAGGGAAGCATAGCAACAGCAAGGACATGAATTTTTTCAAAATCATTTGTGAAAATGAATAGGGTGAAAAGAATAACCTTCTCCAGTTACTGTAGTTCTGATTTGTCTAGAAAGATTAGAAATTCAGTCTCTAAAACATTGTCTCCAATAGAATAAAATTGTGCCACCATCATGAAACAATCGGAGCCGAGAGAAAGTATTGAAACTCCCAGGAGTTAAATTTTGAAGTAGTGGGAAAGACTTCTGTCTTCTCTAAGGTCATGTCAACAGACATATGGTTGAAATAATGTTAACAAAGTTACAGAGAGTGATACTTGTTTTTCATGATAATATTAAAGAATTCGAGAATTAATGAACACATTGCACTGTTCTTTACCTGATGGTAATGAGGACTGTGATATGTCAGTACCCCGGGAGCTCAGGCTCCTCAGAAAAAGCACGAACATACTGTAGGTATGTATTAAATTCAGAAAACAATAGCTTAAGGAAATACTTGAGAGAATTTCTCGGTAGGTTTTGATAATAAGATGTAATTGATATAGTACAATCAGGGTAAGAGGAGGCTTTTCTAACTGCTGTTAGATTTATTAAACACTATATTAAAGCAAGTGGTAATGACCAATGTAGACAATTACTTATTTCACTTTCTTGTCTTCTGTCGACAAATATATGAGTTTTCTTTCTGAATGTATGCAGCAAATCATCCTTCCATGTTAGAGTATTAACTACCAGGAAAAAAAAAAAGGTGGGGAGAAAAAAGTAAAAAATTGGTGCTATTTTTTATTTAGTGCAGGTTTTGTAATAGTCTTCCCACTTTTCAGGAGTATGCTGGTGATAGAACCAAGTTATTTTTGTTGCTACTTACAATCAGCCCCTTGGAAAGGAAATTGGTTCCTGCAGAAGGAAAATTAACGAAACACAGATTTTCATATGCCATAGAAGTAAGTCACTTTCCTTGAGCATGTTGTTTTCAGGCAGCAAGTACATGCCATTTGAAATAGTAATAGTCATAATTTGTATTACCTTCTTAATGGAAAAAGTGGAACAATTCATAATTGTGGGAGGCTTTTTTTTTTGTTTTTGTTTTAGGAGGGTGTTTATATCTGTGTTAATAAATTTTGGGAGTTTTGGAAGCTGAATTTCTTCTAGTGCATGTGATTTTTCTAGTGCAGTTGTCTCAAGCCACCACTGATTTTGTGAGCAGGGTGCTGCCTTTAAAGAAGGCAGACAGATCTCCACCATGACCAATCACTCCAGAAGTTCTTGTATCTCCTGAACACGAGTCCTCAACACATTATTGCTGGGTACTATTTTTATCACTGTCCTACTCCATTATTTTATTGTAGTAGTTAAATTAGTAGAGCTTGAATCTTAACCACACAATTCTATGTTAGTCTGTCTGAGTGATGTCCAGTTAAGGAAGGATAATTCAGAATTGAAAAGTAATTATTCCTTATTTATTCTCTGCTGCTACAGAATCTGAGGTTTGTCTGTGCAGCGACTTCTGATTATCTGTCTAATTCAGATTTCTAAACAGTATAAGGTTAATACAATTTTAACACTCATATCTGTGAAGCTGTTCCATTAAGAAAGCGGGGTTTATTCCTTTTAGGCCCTAGTGAAGGTTTTATAAACAAAAAAATCCGGTGAAATATAAATGTGTTCTTGTGCATCATAAAATTAGAGGTGATTCTAAAGTGTGCCTTACAAGCAAAATTGAATCTTTCTTTAAGTTTTATATTTTGATTGCGCTTCATGTATTAATGACATAACTTAAACAGTTTGGTTTAGATCAAACAGAAAAGTACTCTTAAATTCTAACTCATTTAGCAGAATCTTAATCTTGGCAATCAATCTAGTAGTTGCTTTCTTAAAGAGCAATTTCTTTGGCACTTTGTGCATATTAATGAGGTGGTCTGTCATTGAGTTACTCCCCTTAGAAGGAATACCTCTCTCCATTACTATCAACAAATATAACTAGCAAGGTTTAGTGTAGACAACCTTGAAGGTTAAGTAGCAAGCACGGCCTGTATAATCTTACTTTCTCCCCTTTTTTCCCCCAAGCTTATTTGTTCTGACTTCTTATTTTCAGTTTCAGAAAAATAGCTAAATTTTCCAGAGCAAACACTAACAGTCATTTTTTCTGGCAACCCTAATCCCATTTGTGGCCTTGCACTACAAATTTTCTTGCTAATATTAGTGAAATTAACAGGGTGGTGCAGGTATGTTGTACGTAGTGAGAGATGTAGAAAAATGAGCTAAGACTGTGTACCACTAGGGAATCTCTCACTCGGATAGAAAGTCTTAATGATGGATGGCTCAGTAAAGAGCCAGAAGAAGATGAGAGGCCAGGCCATTGGCAGACTACAGATTTTATGGCCTTGATGTGAAGGCTTGAATTTCCTTTCACAGCTGTTACAGAAAGATTGCAGTGTCCATCTGGGGTTTAGAGGAAGGCGAGAAGAGCTGGAACAAAACTGGCTCTTCCTCATTTGTTCAGCTGCAGGATTCATTCTTCAGAACGGTAGAAGGTTGGAGAGCCATAGGTTATACAGGAGTGTCAGAAAGCCATCTGAGTGCCACAGTTGGCAACTCTGTGAAGAGAACCTCGCTGAAACCTTCTGAAGAGTGGCAAACATGCCACAAAAATGGCAGCTGAAAGTTGGTGACTGCTGGGAGCTGCCTGCAACCAAATATAGGACAGCTTTCCACATAAGAATGTTCTTATGAGCCATCAACCTGTTTACATGCAGAACCTGCTGTCCCTAGTGGAACAGCAAAAATGTTGTCTTTTCCTGATGATGCTCAGCCAATTTTATTCCTGCCTTGCACTGAGTAAATGTCTGAAGAACTAGATGTGCTTCTTTTCAATTAGTGAGGCAGAAAAATAATTTTAATATTAGTGTCTAAATTTAATCTTTTGTGTCTCGTGAGTACACTTCGTAACCAAATCATCAATCTAGGCTGGTTTCCTAGTGTCAGGTCTGTGAAAAAGTGTCAGTGTTCTGACACGCTTGCAAAATCAGCCTCTGTTACTGCAGGGTTGCCTACCTTTTTGCACAAATACAGCATGACAAGCTCTAGTAAGATTAGCATTTAGCCAGTCTGAGACAGAATTTCTTCTTCCTCTGTATTCAGTTCTTTGGTCTCAATATCAAGACATTAGTAATGTCTCCTCCTGTAATTGATGGAAATCGGCTTCAGGTCCCATCAGTGTGAAGCCAGCACTCTGGCTACCCCCTCCCTGGCTGAGGTCTAAATTTCTTTTCAGTTCATAAAATGTAAACCCAAGATGATTTTCTGAAACAGTCAAATAGTTATTACTGATTTTTATCTGACGCTTTTAAGTAATGCTTTGTTGGCAATTAGGCCAAAAATTCTGACATGTTTTCCAAACCTGGTCTCTTAAAATCAGACAAAATCTCCTCCACTTAAAGGATTTTCCAGAAACAAAACTCTAGAAGTATAGTGGCAAGAGAAAATCAACAATTCATCTAATCCATGAGCAGTTTTACTGTGTGAATCCTGAGAGTGGTTTGAGTTTGAGTAATCTTGAGCAATGGAGGCCCCACAGCCCTCCCATGCAATCAGTTCTAGTACTTCACCATTCTTATCATTAGAAAGTGTTTTCCAGAATCTAACTCCTCTTTCCTTTTCTACGCTCTCCCAGTTACTAACCATTCATGCAGAAACTACTCTTCAATCATTTAAATCCCATAAGGTAGCAAAATCAAATGGTTCGTTTATTTTTTACCAATTCCGTGTATCTGGTGTTTAGATTTATATGTAAAATTCTTTTTCGTTTTAAAGGTAAAAATTCATAGTGATTAAACCAAGTTGTGAACCTAGAAAATGAAACATACAATGGTTTAAATTCTGCTGTATCTCTGCTAAAATGTAGTAGGAATTGTTGAAGTTAAAAGCATAAAAATATAATATCCTTTATTTTTTAAGAAAATGGTAACAAAAAGGATATGCCTTCACAGAATCTATTCTAGGCTGTGTCAATCAATATATGTTTCTAGTGTCTGAATGGAAAACCTAACTCTGTCCTTATCGTAATAACAGTTTTGTGTAAATTAATGCCCAGTTGTAAATCCATCTTTTCTTGGAAAAAAATATTTTGAAAGCACAGACTTAATCTGATAAATGATGCAACGATTAACTGCTTTCATTACTTGCAGGTCCAACTTAATAGCTGGATTCAATATTAATGACTTTTTTTTCATTCAAAAGAGGTACTTGTGCTCTCTATTGCTTTTTGGCACTGGTAAGTGTCTCACAGGAAACAGCCTCCAAACAAAGGAAAACCACGATTTTTCATGTATGATAGTGTATCAAGCGCAAAATTAAATTGTGCGGACAATGAAAGGAACAGATCTCTATGATAACATAATCTTAAAATAAGAATAGAAAGCTGCTATTTCGCTCTGAGGTCTGTTTCAGCTGTCAGCTGAGAAATGGCAATGCATCCTTTGCCGCAGGTTAACCAGAAGTGTTGATGCAGAAGAATGAGCTTCTTTAGGCAAATCAGACTTCTACTCTGGAAGAACTGGATCATCCGGAAAAGACAAAAGGTAAAGTATTAGTCTTTGGATTTCAGCTTTGGGTTATGCACTCCAGTGGATGAAGTGACCAGTACTCTTATCAGCATGTAGAAATCACAGGTTCCTCAAAGCATCAAATGCGACCTGTGTATGGGCCTGCTGTCTGGGATCCTGTTTGGTGCCATTTCCAAAGCTGTTCTTTACAGATTAAACATAGAGTACTTGTATTGGGATTTTCTTTGACAAACGGTATTGTGTACCAGGAGAAGAGTGGTGGGTAGTAATATTTTTACATTTTCACATAAAAAGATCTCCTGTTAGAAAACATCATGGGCACTATATAGCTCAGGGAGGTTTGATTTCTAATGTTAGATTTGCTCCTTACACGCAGCTGCTGTTAGATGTGAATCCAGTTAGGGCCCTGAAGTTCACACAGATTTTATCTTTTTTAATATGGCTTATGTCATAAGTAAGGTGAAAATCAGAAGTATTTTAAATCCTTTCAAATCATCTAACGTCTTCTGATATTTTCTCTTAGAGCAAATTTATCTAATACTTTCCATCTTTTTTGTCATTGCTTTTTTTTTTTTTTTTTTTTTGAACCAAATTTTCTTGGAGTCAAACTGAATTTCAAACTAGGGTCTTGGTAATCAGTCCATACTTAAGCTAAATTACACCCAATACAAGGACCCTTTTTTTGAAGTTGGACTTTAGGTACTTATTTGCAAGGAACTGTAGTAGGCAGGCTCTCGAGTTCACAAATACAAACCCAAAGTGAAAATCCATGATTTTGATCTTCAGTTGTCTATACTGACAGAATGGAAGCCACTTTTTTTTAACTTTTAGCAAATAGATCTTTATGTGATTTTTCTGTATTTTCACTGTACAAAACGCTGTTTTATTTGGGCAAATCTGCTCAGCTATGTAACCCGAAGTGCCTGCTGGGTTTCAGGGATTCTTGTTTAGTTTTTCCTGTAGAATTTTCAAAAATGCTAACCGGTGTTGCTAGAGACCCCTTCTATATTGTAAGCACAGTGAGTTAATCTGCGACAGATAAATATTTTCTCCACTCTGCAGAGTAAAATATTTTACAGCTGAGTCAGTAAAAACAATTTCCTTTTCTAAGTGTATAAACCTACCTGCTTATTTGTCCACACAGATAAACAAGGTAGCTAAACCAAAAATCCATAATGTCAAAAGCAGCTGTAAAATGTGTCAGGAAAATAAGCCTGGTTTTTGTTAACCATCATGCAGTGCCATAAATGGAGGTGTATCCAATCTTCTACTCAAGTCTATCATTTATCCCAATCTAATTCACAACAGGAAAGGCTTCATTAGAGTTAACAGTTGATCCACAGCGACTTTAAACTTGTCAGGTGTACATGATTGTATCACTGTGCTTGATCAGTTCAGCTTGGATATTACATTTCTCTGTGCATGTTTCTGGGATTTCTGGCTGTTTATCTTGTGTCTCTGCATGCTTATGGGCTTCTCTCTGATCCTTCCTGGCGAGTTCTGTGACACCTGTGTGTCCTCAGGAAAAGGATCACAGGAAAGAATCAGAGGGCTAACAGCACTTGGTCTGTACTTATCGCGTGACATATTGTGTACCAGCTTGAAAGAAAGCTTCCCTCATGCTTTAGCCTTCAATCCCTTCCAAACTAGTTAGCTCAGACAGAAAGGAATTACTGAATTCACATCTGAAGAGCTTCTGTTTCCTGGGAATGAAGTAAGACTCGACAATAGCAATAGCTCAGATTAACTCTATAGTTAGATTACAACCAAGGAGTCTTCCCTGTTCTTACCACTCTGAGCTTACAGGTGTGTAGTGCCCATCTCAACAGTCTTATCAAATGGATAGCAATGGTGGTAGTCAGCCCTTATGGACCCCCGCTGGGAAGGGTCTGTAATGCTGTATTGTCAGCTCTGCACACCAGCTGTCAAGAAGAGCTGTACAGTGGCAGGTTTCCTTCTCTAATAAGTTGTCATCTGCAATTTGCTTCTGGTAAGATTTTCTCTGGCTGTAAAAGTATCAGACATGCATACCTTCTGGGTGCTGATGGTGGAGGTTTGTTGATGTTCTAATTTAAAAAAGAAAGTCTTAACAGAAAAAGTGTGAAACAGGAAATCGTCTAGTGAAAAGCTTTCTACCCTTTTGCCCTAACCATAAGCTGTCCTTAACTAAAGCTATTGAACAAAGTTATAGGGGAAAAAAACAGGCAGTTTTAAAAACCTGTTATTATGCTGTGGAATATCTTTTGTCCTGCATGGCTCAGTTTGCAAAAAAAAAAAAAAAAAAAAAAAAAAAAAAAAAAAAGAAAAAAACACAACATTCACACGTGACCCATCTTGTTTCTGGCTTTGCTGCTATATACATCCTTGTTACATATTTGGTGCCTGGCTGGGGAGGTGGGAGCAAAGGAAAGGGGCAGGGAGGGCTTTCCTGTGCATGTGCTACCACCTGGGCTCTGGAAAGAGTTTGTCCTTGGTCTTGAAGGGAGGAGAAAGAGTGCCACGTGGCAGGACACAAAAATCTCATAGCTGGTCCTCTGAGCCCAAAAGCCCATGTCACAGCATCAAAGGGTTGTAGTTTTAAACCTCTGCCAAGACACACAGAGGCAGTAAAACAAATGGAAACACAGGAGCGGAGGACCAGACTGAAAACCAGGCAGGATGTTGCTGTGTGGTAAAGCAGTGCCCTTGATTTTCTGACGTGGCTGGGAGCTGGTGACTCTTCTAAGTATATTGAAAAATCTGGGCAATAAAGTGGCCTTTGATGGCGTCTTCTATGTTATTGAATAAGGTGTTTGATCTTAATATATACATTTCAACCTGCCCTAGAAAATTAATAATATTGAAATGAATGGGGACAAAAAAAAAAGCAAAAGTAAGATCAAAGAATGCAAGCTCATGATGCTAAAGTCTTTTACCTTTGGAAAGCTGAGTGCACTGGCAGCCTGCTAATGAGCCCAGCATTGCAAAAGCATGCATAAAATAATAAAACCCACACTTTTTTTCTCTTACATCTAGTCTTTGTTTCCTGTGTTGTTATAGAGTCATTCACTTTGTACAAAACATTTAGACTTATATCTAGTCTATCTGGTAGTTCAGTACTGCCTGTTGTCTCTTTTTTTACCTCAGTGAGGATGTTTAAACGTTTGCTTAAAAGAGGGGGAGAAGACTTTGAGTTAATGGTAATACTTCACGAGACTGATAAAATCCCTTCTATTTTGGTGTGTCCTTTCCAAGTGGTGAAAGAGGCACGCGATAGCCATGGTTACACTCTGCACTGAGCTTTGCTGCTGTGAGTAGGGGCTTTAGCCCTCGAGTCACTTAGTGACTCTATACACAGTACATCTGTAAAATTACTTTTTAATATTTTTTTTTCAGCTTCGTTTTCTGGTGGAGCTTGTGTGGCCTCTTTCCTTATTTCTTGCCCTTGTCTGGCTGAGGAAAGCTAATCCACTGTATCGCCAACATGAATGTAAGAACATTTAAGCTGATTTAGTGGTCTGATTTCTACTAGATGATGGCTAGAAGTTCTCAGACAGAGATACTGGCACCTGTTTGCTGAGTATTATTCTCCAGTGGTAAAAGAATAGACTTCTTCAGTAGTTTAGTTATTTATAGCCAGACACTGTAAGAATTACCAGTGGGGGGGGGGGAATGGCAGCAGCTTTAGTTTTCCTGTGGGATGCTTTGTGGTCAGAATTACATGAGGTCTGAAGATTCTGTCAAGTTGTAGTTTTCTGTATTTCTGTTACTGAGAAAGTACTGTGTCACTTTTTTTTTTTTAAGTTAGCTCAGAATTTATTTCAGTTGAAAATAGCTATATTGTTTATATAAGTTACTTTTTCCTTAGTAAAAGAGAAAGCTATATGATACCACAGAATGATATGGGGTTGAAAGGGACCTCTGGAAAGCAATTAGTCCAACCCCCCTGCCAAAGCAGGTCCACCTAGAGCAGGTTGCAAAGGAACATTTCCATCCCATTCCTCCTGTAGTGAGGCAACCCATTGTGCTATTTAGACTGTATCAGAAAAGACACATAATCATTTATTTTGTGTTTCCGTACTCTAGGTCACTTCCCAAACAAGGCAATGCCATCTGCAGGAACACTGCCATGGTTACATGGCATCTTCTGTAACATGAACAACCCCTGTTTCCGCAGCCCAACACGTGGAGAGAGTCCAGGTGTTGTGTCCAACTACAACGGTTCCATGTAAGCAGAGCTACACGTGTGAGACTGGGTTGCAGTAAGACAGGCCTGCTAGGCAACTGCTGATAGCCTGCTCTTGGCACCTCTTGAGCATTCATGGGCATGAATGATGCAGGGAGAAAGGATGGAGTATCCTCAGCCTCTTTAGAAAGATTGCACAGTGCGTTGAGGGATATTCTGAAGAATTATTATCTGATGTGAATGAAAAGGGAAAGGTGACTGGGCACTGGGGTGCGAATACTGGAAGACAAAAATTTTCAGTTCTGGCACATCAGTTTCATTTCAACAGTGGTCAGAAAAGCTGAAGCAGTGGAAGGTTTGCGCCTTTCTCGAAAGAGTTCAGTTGTACTAGTTTCTAGGGAACATGTGTTCACTTAATAAAATCCATCCTTTCTACTGCCTACTGCTTAGTAAATGTCTTGGGACAAATATTTTTGGTATAAGAGTACAAAATCCCTAAGCTTTCTTTTCTCATCTTTGAGTTGTCCCCTCTGAATGAGAGCTCTGATGAAGTAGCCACACAAGCAAATCTGCACTGCCACTTCCTATGTAGCACCTGTTTTGGCTATATACTTTAATCGGCACAATAGCTTTCAGATACTAAGCTTATTAATGAAATAGGAGAATGGGAGATTTCCGGACTGCTAGTGAAAAAGAGCTGTGGGAGTGCTTCATTGCATTGTTTGTTGTAGCTGAGTCATGAAAGACAGCATAGTGGACAAAGACCCTTAGAGCAGAAACCTGTTAGAATAGCTATAACAAATGCTCCGAATCTCCCTTTGCAAATAGTCCACTTTGGAGCGTCTAATGATTAAAATTCATGAGCTAACCATGGCAAGGCCATTAAAGCCCCAGTTCCGTGAAAGTCCGTAGCTTGGTGTTAACTTAGCATTTGACCTTTTGTTCCTAGCAAACAGGATTTCAAATAGTCAGCTTGACTTTTTTTGTGTGGTACAGTCAATCACATGGTGAAGTTAGAGGGTTCTGTTTTCCACACATTCTGGCTTTTCTAGGTTGCTTATTACAGAGCAAACTGTCCCTTTGTGAGTCAGAGTAAATTCACTGCATCACAGAGGAAGCAAATGCATTGTGTTTTCTCAAAGAATTTAGTCCTTCCTGTTTGCTGTTTCCTGTAAGTTAAAATAAGTCATAAGGACATATACTATTCCATGTATGGAAAAACCTAGCACCGTTAAAGAAATGTAATTGCCTCCACTGTTGCTAATAATTTTTTTTGTGCTTGCTTATAAACTCAGGCCCTGATTGCATCCTTGCTTGAACTGCATTTTCTAACCCAGAACCAGAAGGAGAACAGCTGCCTGTGACAGTTTGTCATTCCTGTTTTGCTGCCTCTTACAGAAGAAACATTTTGAAGGGACCTAAATGCCACCCTTACTTTAGAGAGGACTGAGCTGAGAGAGGGAGGAGGGTTCTGTGTCTGAGAGATTCTGGGGCACTGACCTTGCTGAGCAGGGCTGCATGTGCCCAGAGTGCCCCATTCAATTGCTGGAGCTCAGCCTGGTCCAAAACCAGCGAATATTTACCCCACAGCTGTGAGGTGAATGCTGTCTGGGAAAGGTCCTGTCTCCCCAGCAAGATTAGCATGGCTAATGAAGAAAGTGTACGAGAGGCCAACGTTCTGCAACACTAGTGGCCCTCTAAAACTTTATGTGGGCTTCTAAATCTGAGTCCCACATCACCTGAAGCTACTCTGTTGTCACTACAAACCTAGCTTTGAGTTTCAAGACTGAGTACAAAATAATTTATTTTCCTCATCCCTAACACAGAGAAAGTCAACTTTGGCAGGGATTTTTTTTTTTTTTTTGGTGAAAGGTTCTCATGGGTTACCAGTCTTAAATTGCTGTTGGTTCACTATTTCTTCTTTCAGCCTTGCAAGGGTATATAAAGATGCTCAGGAGCTCTTACTGGATTCCCCTGAAATACGTGACCTTGGCAGAATCTGGGAAGAACTGATCATTATGACTCAATTTATGGAAACAATGAGAACTAACCCTGAAAGAATTTCAGGTAGTTTTTTTGTCTGTATCCTTTAGACTATTGAATTTTTCCTTCTGAGAACTGACTAGTAGCTACTTTGCAGACTGACAAAGTTATTATAATAATGTATTTCACATGTGGCTGTTACTCTGCTTACTGTTAGAGAGGGTAAGTTAAAACTTATCCAGTGATGTAACAAACACCTTTTAATGGAGAGAAAAGACAATCAGCTCCATTCTACAACCATCTCCCTTAAATAACAGTAGACAGAATTCAAAATACAGAAACATGGATATCTTGCTGTCTAAAGCAAAATACATAGATGAAGAGATTTCATTAATTATTATTACCATAGAGGCAAAAGCAGTAAGGGTTACTGGAACAGGCAGAGGAATGGAAAGCCAAATACGAATATATACTGGGAACATAACCTAGAGAAGAGCTTAGAGATACTTCATTTCAAGCGTTAGCTGAAGTAGATTTGGAACTGAAGAAGGAAACACTTTCTTCTTGTTTCGATGACAGGTTTCTAGAGAGAAGGCATTGCACATTTCTTATAAACAGGATTGCAAATTATATGACTCCCTTTTAACTCAGAACAACCTGCCAAACTTAAAACACAATCCTAGGGAAAAATAAGCAATGAACTCATAATAAAATTTTAATTTGATATTTGGGACTAAGTACAGAATTTCAAATGATACTCCTAAAACTAAAGGCACAAAAATAGACTGGCTTTGAGAATTGATCTGTGCCATTCTCAGGTCCTTTGCCACAGGAACAATATTCTTATTAAAATCAAATATTCACACTCCATTATATTTTTAATAAAATGCGTATAAACCATCTGATACACGTGTTCCGCTATCTTACCAGAGATCTCTAACTAGAAGTAAAAAAGGGACTCTGTCATTGTAAATAAGAGTGAGACAATCAAAATGCCCCAGAACAGAAACGAGAACTTAAGTATAATCATGAGCTGTGGTTTGTACAACTATGGAAACCAAACCCGCCTATTTAGAAGTGAGGAAAAGCGTGACATGCCATCGGTTTGCAAGGTATTGCTAAGAGACCACATCCTCTGGTTTGGGAAGATGCCTTTGCATCCCATACCAACTTTACTTAGTAGCTGGAAAACAGAGTACATTCCTTCCCACTCCTGTGAAACATAATGCTAATGCTCTATCAGAACCTAGGGTGACTGGGGGGTGGGAGTGGGGGAGGAAGGGACGAGATGGGACAGACTGGAAGGGGGTGGTGGTAATATATTTTACTTTAGGAAAAAAAAAAATTACTTGCAATTTCCTGTTTCATGAAACAAAGTAACAAAATCACTTCTGGAACTAAACTAATAAAATGTGAATTGCCACATTTTTCCATATGGGAAAAGGTACTGCAGAATATGTAGCTTACTACTATTGCCTAAGTAACAGCCTTCTAACAGAATAGTATTATAGCTGCAAAGCTGAGTAATGAAAAATTAACAAACGTCAGAATCAAGATTGCTCCTTCTCCTGATTCCTTAAACCAAATCTACCTCTTGAGTGCTCCTTCCTTGTCCTGTTTCCCTCCTGCACTGACACATTTGACATGATGCGGTCCTGTAGTGTGATTTTTTTTTTTTTTCCCTCCACAATGCCTTGGTGCCAGGAAAGGCATCGTTGAGAATATGAAGGACAGGCCCCTACTTTTGTTTTCAGTGTTTACTGCTGAATAAATACATGGAGGAGCAACTAAAGAAGTTGTGTTCAGGCCCTGCAGCCCTAGGACAGAATGTGCTTATTGCAGATGGAAATGTGGAAGTTAGTTGTCAAACTCTGATAAGACTCTGCTTAACTCACAGAATGGAGAAACTCAGCAGCAAATTTGTGCACGTTTATGTGGACATGTCTAAAGCTACATTCTCCATGTCAGCATGGTACATGCTGCTCTTCTCAGTTTCAATTGCCTCTTTAAAGACTGGAAGAACTAGTGCTTTTCAAGCATTCTTTACTGAAATCTGTTGATGCTATGTGAACTACCTTTAATAAAAGCTCTAGTGTTCAATAGACACGAGCAGCATTCACGTTCCAAGCTTTCACTTGGGCCATAATGAGGCAGAGTTCCCACCTATACTGACTTGTAACAGAGACAATTTAAACAAGATTGGCGCTGTTTGACTTTAATAGCAGCAGTATTTTGAATATTGTGATAGATGGGATTAGGGAAATTTGGTGGCCTCTTACATGTGTTTAATAGTGGGTAGTCTCATCAGTTTGCCTGAAGATTTGCTAGGTTTTAGTTTAATAGTTGGTAATCTATCTTAGTAGACCACTAAACTACAAACAATTTATGCTTGTCCAAGGAAAATAAGTGGTTTGGTTTTTTTCTTGTAAAGATTTTTCAAGAGGTCATTTTTGCAATACTATAGAACAAGATTAACTCATATAACTAGCTAATATAATTAACAAATTAACTGTAATATATTAATAACTATAATTATGTAATATCATTAACTAATCACATGACAGCAAGTGACAAATTAGTGTAAGTGTGAAGGGTTGGCCAATGTTATTTACACAGGGCCCTAAAGAAAGGACACCAAATCTGAACATTTCAAATAAGGCATTACCTCAGAAAAAACGTAGAGACTCTCCAATTCAGTCAGGGATGGTTTCAGTACTTCCATAGCTGATGTTCTAGTCTGAGAGATCAGATAGAGTCAGAACATTCAGCATTTTCTGATGAACATTCCCCAACAAAGGATTAAAATTATTGTGAATTTCAATAATAATTTTGCACCCCATTAGTCACTGCTAAGTATATGAGCCAAAGCACATACTTTTTGCAGTTTTAAGCCAAGGTAAGAGTTGTTCTTTAACTTTCTTTGTTTGATGTCATACTGATCTCTGCACTTCTTTCTTCATCCAGGAAGAGGAATACGAATTCTAGACATTTTGAAAGATGGAGAGACCCTCACTTCCTTCTTGATGGAAGATGCTGGCCTCCCAGATATTGTTGTTTTCCAGCTTATTAATGCCCAAGTACGCCCTGAACAGGTAGGTTGAGTGTAACAGTTACTAAGCTCTTACCTGTATGGAACGCAATCTCCTGAGTTGTATATGCAAAGTAGCATAGTCTTTTGCCCAGAATACCTGACACACCTCTCTTAGTTTTTTGTGAATCTAGAGGGAGAGGTACTTGGTTTGACTTTAAAAAACTATTTTGAATATGCATTAAGTATAGACATTTTGTTCGATGCTGTTGTTGCTCCCAAGTAACAAGCATCGAGGAATTATACTGCCAAGCAATGTATCCATCCCCATAACAATATTCTTGGCTCAAAAGCATAAGGCAGCTGTGCATCCTTTTGAGCCACCAGTCCTGATGAATAGCAGCAGAGAACTATTTGAGGTTCATAATTTAACATTTAAATTCCCTGCCCCAGTGTCAGCAGTATAATATGGTGGCTTTATGACATTCTCTCACATAAATTTGGTAGGGGTGGAGAGGCAGACCTAGTTCCTTAGATTCTGATTGAATAATAAGTCTGCTTAGAAAATTCACAGTGAAAACTGCAGGTCAAATACTTCTGAAACAGCTAAGGAGGGGACTGTGTTTGACTAAGTCCAGGCTGCCTCTGTATGTACTGGTGGCTGGGAGCTCTGCGAAGAATGCTGTATTAATGAATATTGCTGAATCAGAACTCTGGAACTATTTCTACGGTGAATTAGTGTGTGGGTGGAAGCAAGTAAATAATTGAGGCTGAAAGACACAATTCCTCTTTTTCACTGCCACATAAAACACAAGTGCTGGAACTGTTCATGGCCAGAAAGAGGGAGTGCAGTAATGAACTTCCATGCAGGTCCTTTTGGGCATCACAGGTTCCAGCTGATGTGACAAGTAGCAAGATTACTTATCTGCCGTATTCTTGATTAGTACCAGGGAAAGTCCTCCCCTCTCCTTACTTAATCATGAAGCAATACCACAAGACCATACCAAAGCCAGTGTCAATTGATATATCCTACTTATTTTCACATCTCTGTATCAGCTGAGATAGTGAAAATTTGCTTCTTTGCTGCTCATGACCAGAAGAATACATACAGACATTCTGCTGGCCTTCTCTTTCTCTTTCTGTCCCTAACCTCTCCTTGTCAGAGATCTGCAGCTCCAGGAGAACAACGTGCTGTTTTGTTAGTCTCTATTAGCTCCCCAGTAACATTCGTTCATCTACTGTTAAAATCTCTGCCTGCCACTGTATACAGGACTGAAGTTTTCAACACCATCACTGAAAGTATGATTGAAACCTGCTGGAATATGGTGGATTTCTGCTGTATTTTTTGTGCTGATGTAGAGAGAGAGAGAGGTAGTTATCTTTATCCTGGAAATCAAAGAAATCTGAACATCAGTTAGAGAAGAAGCTGGAGGAAACCTGGTGTTAAATACCGCTTTTGCTGTCCTCCATAAACTTTTCTTGTTAGCAATAATCACAGGGGGATACAAGATCATCTCACAAGAGCTGATTTACAACTACGATGAAAGAAAGTGCTGTGAATACTTCCTCCAAGAGCAAATGATGCAGAAAAAAATCTAATCTCATCATTTTCAAAACACCACAAGAGAATTATTTTCAATAAAAATCAAACAGTTGATCTCCTATGGAAGATAATTGCTTATGATAGGACAAGGAGCAATGGGTGCAAGCTAGAACATAAGAGGTTCCACTTACATATGAGGAAAAACTTCTTCACGGTGAGGGTGATGGAACACTGAACAGTCTGCCCAGAGAGGTTGTGGAGTCTCCTTCTCTGCAGATATTCAAAACCCGCCTGGATGCGTTCCGTGTGACCTGATCTAGGTGTTCTTGCTCTGTCAGGTGGATTGGACTAGGTGATCTTTCAAGGTCCCTTCCAATCCCTGATATTCTATGATCATTATAGACTTTGATAAGCAAGTTACTTGGGCTGGACTTCTGATTGGTTGAGATAGAAGTTGCAGAGCCGTGACTAGAACCCAGATCTGTGGTCATCTTAATCCTTAACTGTGATAATTCATCTGTAGTTCTTCATGCTGCTCTACCATCTGTTTGCTTGCATGTCACTGTACACCTCCTCCGCTGGCTCTGATGGCACAGGGCTGACCAGTCTGAAAGCAACTTGTTTACAAGACCCGGCTGTTGCCAACAGCTGGCTGCAGATCTAGGTCTGAGCTGCCTGGGAGTGCAGGAAATGACACACAGAGCTGAAAGCTAGACCTGATCAAACAGCCAACTAACTGAAAAAATAATTTGGACTTCATCTTGCCAGCTCTGACCAAACAGTGACACACTGATTAAAAAAAAAAAAAAAAAAAGTATTGAAATTTTTCTCTGAGGGCCTGCTTTTTTGAGTCATTCCAAGATAAGGATAAGAGATTGATGTTAAAACACAATAAGAAGTTCCGTAAAGATTGGCAACAGCCTACCCTACCGGAAAAATTGGAAGGGCGGAGGTTTGATGTTTTTCTAATCCCGTCTGTTCATGAACATTCTTGAAATGCAGTTACAGTTTGTAAATAACCTCTCTCTTTTTTTCTTTTTTTATCTGTTTAATCTTCTCAGTGATGTTAATGTCACAGTTTCCTTGCTTCACAAGTCAAAATAAGGTTTCCAAGCTGCCTCCCTGTGCAGCTCAATTTCATTGCAGTTCACACTGGGTGATGGCAGGACACTGGGCCATCATGTCTAGACTGTGCATTTGCAAAGAAAGGTTGGACCAGGTGATCCTTGAGGTCCCTTTCAACTTGGTATTCTATGATGAATACTATGCTAGATCGAGCATACATGGTTAAAAAAAAGCTGTTCTTTTCACACACATCCCTGGGACATAAGTGACTGAGCAAATAAACAAGTTTTCACTGACACCAGGTCAGTTAAATACAATCCAATTCAAATGTTCCAGTCTGAGGGAGGGCAGGGGTGTTTGACTTTAGAGGTTATTCGCAAACCAAGCTGTATCTGTCAATTGCATTTCCTCTTTTCCATTCTGTCTCTCTCCACTCTGTCCAACTTGTGTTAAAAATGCCCTTCTATGGGTACAGCTGTAGTGATGATAATGACAGTACCTCTCAGATAGTTTTACTAGTAATTCACATCCTTTTTGTATCATTATTCCAGTACACAATCTGTGCGAAATTCAGATGCTTTGTTGGGTTTGGGGTTTTTTTTTGTCAACTGCAGCTCTGTAAGCTGAAACTCAGGGCAGTCATGGTAGACAAAATATGATGTTATACTAAATCTCTCTTCCTCTGCCTTTCCGATTCTGCATGCTGACTTTCCACAGCCACACTTACAGTTTCATTCATAGCTCCTGACATCTGAAGCACTTAAGAATTAACTCCTCACTCTTGAATCCACTCTCCAAAGCAGCTGAATTATGTTTTCTCTCTTTCCTTTGGGTTTTTAAACATTTCTCTGTACATATACCAACAGTCTCAGCTGCTAACTATGGATTTGCAGATACAAAATTTTGGTGATGTTCAGAATCTCTTAAATGGCCTGTTTAATTTGCCTAGATATTCCTGTTCCTATCTATATGATATTTCTATCTATAATGCACATCTATGAATGTGCATCTATGTCTGACATAGTATAGGTGTAGTGTATTTGTTTTGTTCAGAATGTCTTAAAGACTGTAATGCTCAGCAGATTATTTTTCTAAAGAAAGTTGTATGCTGGGCATATTTGATGATTTCTTTTTCTGTGCAGTTTATTAAATTCATTTAGCTTGTGTCAGTGCATAGTTTTTGTTTGTCTGAAAGTCTGTGTTTGTCTAAAACACAGTAGGCATTTACAGTATTCACAGTATTGTGAGGTTTTTTCCTTACAATTTGCACTGTAGTAGGAGATGGTTAGAGGATGGGAACTTTTGAGCAATTTACAGTGATAATTTTTCTTATATTGCCATGTATTTTGTCCGCTATAAAGCAAGTAGAACTGAGTCACAGACTACCAACAGTATTCCATTACAACAGTGTAAATCCTGGGTAAATCTACTGATTTCTAGGGAGTTATTCTGCATTTACATTGGTTTAACTAGAAATTAATCTGTTCCCAGTGGCTGACCACTAAAGATGATTTTTTTTTTTTCTGTTCCATGTTTATATTAGAAGCAGTAGATAGGTGTGGTTTAATGTAAAATGGCTTCGTAAAGCCTGGCTGTATGCCTGTGCACAGTGACAATGAATAAAGGCTGGAAGAGTCATAAATGAAATAAAATACTGAGCTTGAGAACCAGTGGAACCGCCCTTTTTCTCTTAGAGCAAAAATATAACTAACATAAACATAACAGGTAGAGGATTGTGGCACAATCAGTTGGCCCTGGGGAAGTGTCTTCAAGCAAGCCATAGCTATCTGTCCTTAACCACAAGGATGGGTGTCATGACATCAGATGTGCATAGATGATAGAGAGAAAGGGAAGAAAACTCACAAGAACTTTGCAAAGAAAAGAAGAATCACTAAAGAGAAAAGGAAAAAAATGCCTAAGGGCAAAATGATCTGGAATAGCATCAAGTGAAGGTGGATCAAGATTGCTTCAGCTGACCTCGTGCTTCTGCCACCCCTAAAAAGGCTGATATCAAGGTTTCCGCTTTTGGTAAATCTTTAACTGTTCCTGGGCAGTATGAAGGTTCCATAACAATAAACAAAACATTGGTTTTGGTTGCAGTTTGCCTATGGTGTCCCTAACTTGACACTGAAGGACATTGCTTGCAGTCAGATGCTCCTGGACCGCTTTATTATCTTCAGCAGCCGCAGAGGTCTCCCTTCTGTGCACAAGGCCATGTGTGCCTTGTCCCAGGAAAGCCTACAGAGAGTAGAAGATGCCTTGTATGCAAATGTTGATTTCTTCAAGTTATTTCAGCTGGTAAGTATTGTAATACACAATCATCCTCTTTATGTTGTCATTTTTTGGCTGATATTTGATTGCTCTGCAGGAATTTTCTTTGTAATACATCACCAGTGCTCCAAGTAGTCTTTGTTTATTTACCCCTGCAAATGTAAGGTTGTGGATGTATGATTGTTAACCTACTGTCAGCAGAACACTAAACAGTTTTGAGAATTCTCTGACGTGAAACAGATGAAATTCACAATACAACAGAACTAAAAGATGAAATTGGAATTTTAAAATCAGAGTTTGTGTGGAATTATTATCTGGTCTTTCCAGTCTCTGTAGCAAAACAGTGTGTGGCAAAGCAAACCTACAGGGATCTTGCTTAGTGTTCTGCAAATATCCCATGCAACCCATCATGTCTTTGCTTGATCCAGTATGACAGAATTTTATGCTGAAGTCAAAGCCAGGATGCAGCTTGAATTGGGATAGCCATATGAACCTTATTTTTAGAAAAAACAAACAAACAAAACCAACAAAGCCAGCCAAACAAGTTGTACTGACTTTCATTACTCTTCCTATAGTAAATCTTTTCCTTACCTGTTCATTTTCATTGTTCTTCTTTGTGCTGTTCCTGTTTCTACTGTGGCCTTTTTGCCATACATTAACCACAACTGCAACCTTGTTTCCATATGGAGATGATATGCCATTACATTATTACATGTGGATGTTATGCCATTATGGCTTCAAGTGGCACTGGAGAGGTTCAGACTGGATATTAGGAAAAATTTTTACACTGAAAGGGTTATTAAACATTGGAATTGGCTGCCCAGGGAAGTGGTTGAGGCACCATCCCTGGNTGTTCTTTTTCTAATATTTCTGTAATACTCCATTTGTATTCACACTGAGCAGACACTTTCAGAGAAATTTTCGTAAGGACTCAAAGGTCTCTTCCTCCTGATAGCAAATTTAGAGCCAATTACTGTGTATATGTCTTATGTGTTTGTTTTCCTCATGATAATGACTCTGCATTTTACAACAATGAATTTAATTGGCTGGCTTTCACCTTATAACTTAGTGTCACGAGACCATCATTTTGGCAGTTTGCTGTATGCAGCAGGCAGGATACGCACTTTTCTACCACAGCGGGGTAATGTCATGATTAATTTAACATGGATTTTATTCAGCTTTGATTTGTTTGGAACTGGCAACAGAGGATGCCAGAGGCTTTAATTGACAAACCAGCTAAATTACTGTTTGATTACTGCAGCATTGACAGTCGTTCATTGTGCCCATCTGATTTTGCCAGAGAAGAACCTGTGGTCAGCTCTTGAAAGTTGCTATTTTCTATTTTTAAAAATATACTCTAATATTTTAATTTTTCTGATGTGTGGTGGAAGTAGCAGAGATTTAATGCTAGAGTACTTCTAAGAGAGGTTTTCAGCATTTAAGGACTTCGTGTTGAATATGCACTGCCGTGCTTTAAAACTAAGCTGCTAACACATCGTGATTTGGCTGCAATATCAAATAAAATGGAAAGATGAGACTTGATTAAGCAGTTGCCTGTGTTTAAAGAAAATTAGACTCACATGGGAAATAGGAACATAAACGTGAAACCAAAATCTGGAGTTGCGAAAGACTGAGTGTTCAGAGGTAGGCTTATGGTCTGATCTGTTACTACAAGATCTGTCTGCCAAGACTTCCCCTGAGAGTTGGAAGGGTATCCGTAGCCCGATTCCTAGTGGGTTTCAATGTGCACCCAGCTATGGAGAAGAGGGATTATCTTTTCATGTTGCTTAACATGAGACCTCAAGTTGGTAGAACCTTTCTCATATTCACATCATTATAGATGCTAAATAATAATTCTAATGTATTTCTGGCTTTTTTTCCAAGGTAGAAGTCCCCCTTTTAAATCCAAATCCAATTAGTTACATTAAAAGGTAGGCTGTGCATAAGAAGCATATTTAAAATGTGCTTCTCCACCACTTTGAAGTTAATATCTCTTGTTGAACTTGTGGTCAACATATTTAAGTATGTATGTGCATAAACATATACCTCCTAGGGGTTTTTACCAGAACGTAAAGCAACTCTCATTTTGACAGCAAAGCAGAGATGGAAAAATAAGATCCATCTTTCACAGTCCGTCTGGCTCAGCCTCTTTCTGGAGCATTGCTGTTCTTGAACCTGCCTGTTTAAGCTTCATTTGAAGTTCTTAAACCTTAAAAATAAATTAAAATAAAATTCTTTATACCTTATTGCAATTTTGGGTGGCAGAAGCAGTTCTTCACTAAGCATAGACACATGTTGCTGAAACAGCTGCTTTGATCAGTATCACCATGTGCACTTGGTATGTAATCAAATCAAGTGTAAGACTTCACAGAATGAATCTTCATTGGACTTCTTAAAATTTCCCATTAGTTTTTAAACTTTGATGTTACAAATTCCCATGTATTCGAGACACAGGTTATTTTCTGCACTCTTACACTGTCAATCACTGTGTACTTCATGATCTTCAGGCTACAGTTTTATAGTATAATAAATCACATAGCAGAAGTTGGTTTCACAGAGCTCCTTGTTTGAGTAGGGCTTATTGACTGTGGATTCCAGAACTGGGCCTTCTGTTGCTGGAAATAACCTCTTCAATGTATATGCTCTTTCTTTTTTACATGACACCATATTAACTTCGAGTAAATAGGAAAATAGTTGGATAAATACTTTGGGGAAAGCTTTCGTCCACTTTTATGCTTAGGCTCAATAAACATTCATAACTGTATGCTCTGATATTTAGGTCAGGTGAGAGAGTAGTTTCCATAATGCCTGCTGATCCTGTCTTATGGAAAATTCTAGAGTACATGAACTCATGAACTAATTGAGTGCAAATTCAGCCAATTTTAGGACATTTCTATTAAGACTGGATTCATACTGAATGCCTCCTGCAATGAATAATATTTTAGGAGCAAACACATGTAATTTTGCCCCTATTTCTCCTTTCTTATCCTCTAGATACAAGGAGGTTCTTAGTTCCATATTTATCCTAGGCTTTTCACTTGCTTGCTTCAGATTTAGTAATAATACCTGTTGTTCACAGTTCCAAAAAGGCCAGATTAAGGCAAAGGCTCCAAGAATCCTGTACAGTCTTTGTAGAGGCTGATTCCCCTTAGGGGATAAAAGTATATTTTGAAGCATTGTGTGTGTATGCTTCCTTTCTGAACTGCAAGTGACAGATCAGAACATGCTAGCATAAGCTTTCCATAAAAAGTGTTGCCTTTGTGATTCCCTGCCAGGTACCTACATAGTGCAGCTGCCTTCTGCTTTCTTAAGCACCTACTGACTGAAAGGAATGGCAGGCAATCAGCCGGGTGCATAGCTTCACAGTTTTGGAGAAGTCTTTTTAGGGGCTTATTTCACAAATATTACAGTGTAGGTATCTAAAAATCTAGCTTTATATTTTATTGTAATATCAGAAGAAATGGAGTCCTAAGAAAGCCACTAAAGTGCTGACTCCAAGCATGTGATTCTTTAGACAGCTGACTACAAAGGATGCAATGATGCAAGCCAAGTGGTATGGACAGCATGCCATGGTGTCACCTGTTTGTTAAGAAGCCAGGGAAAATTGTAGCATTAACATCTGCTGGAAAGGCCATTGGCCATTTGCCATTTGGCTAGTCTGCAGGAGCCTGGAGAAGTAGTGGTTTCTGTCAGATATGACAGCAAATACTAAACTGTCTCCAAAATCAAGAAATCTCTCAAGTGTATGAGTACTGCCAGTTATTTACCTCCATGGCAAATGGGGCGTCTGTATCACAGCTTTTGCTAAATTCAGAAGCTACCAAGAGTCTGTACATCTCATGAGAAGAATAGCCTCTGTGAGAATCAGCATCTCAGAAATCCCTGTTCCTGTGTTTCTCCTCCATTTTTGCACCTATTGGCATGGTGGGCTTAGGTAAGCAGAACAAATCCCAAGCCATATTTTCAGTGGCTTGTGCCTGTTTGAGCCTTGTCTTAGTAAAAACACTCACATGGGCTGCTGTGTGAGTCTGCACATGGGTACTGGATTTGTGGCCCCACAATTCAGGCTTACAAGACTCACTGTTCCAAATAACTCAAAGTATTTGAGCTAACAAGTAGCCATTTATATTTTCTTCCCTCACTATAATAGCTCTTGTCATGTAGAAACTATAGAATACTCATCTGTATTTCTGATGTATTCACAGCTTCCTGCTGTGTTGGACAGAAACTCACCAGGTGCTGACCTGAAAGCCTGGGGGAGGGTGCTGTCAAATGTCTCCCAGGCAGTGCAAAAGGTAAGTGGTCTAATAAGAGAGGGCAGCGCTGTTCTGGGTAGCACATAGTCCTCCCCTTCCTTTGTTATATTTATGTTCCAGTTACCTGCTTTATCAGAAAAGGAGAAGCTGGTTCCTTAGAAATTAATTCTTCTCTCATTACAAAATAAATATAGACATAAGCATCCGCAATTTTGAAGCATATTCTTTTCTTCAGAAAAGACATGAGAGAACATGAACTGAAAATGGTGCCTGTGTCCAGGACAGAGGAGATAAAAGGATGAGGTGCTGAGCACATCCAGATTTACCAGTCTGGGCACAACTGAGACCTCAGCAGACACTCACCTCCTTTGAGGGTTGCAATTAACAAAGTCTTGTCTTATGCAGCTAGCCAGGAAGCCAAGTGTTCAGGATCTTTTGAAGGTTCTGCAGCCATTTGTACAAGATGGAAGGCCAGAATCCTTAGGCCACTTGGTGAGCTCCCTGTCTGATCTTTTCTGTGGCTACCCAGAAGGAGGTGGATCCAGAGTGCTTTCCTTCAACTGGTATGAAGATAATAACTATAAAGCTTTCCTGGGGATTGATTCAACAAGGAAGAAATCCACTTATATTTATGATAATGCGACCAGTAAGTTTTTCCACCAAACCATTACAGAGACTGTAAACAGGTGCGCTTATGATAGAATACCACTGTTGCTTTGATAAAATAATGTTTTAAGCAGTTTATTCAGGAAACTGGAGGCAGCTGAAAGGGGTTTACTTCATATTTCATAGCTAGAAGCAGAGAAGTCTAGGAACTGAGAACTGACAGAAATACATATTTGCTTTCAATATGAAGGTATAAACTCCGCCATCATCACAATTAAGACAGTTTCTCTGCCTTATCTTCTAATATATGCTGCTGATATCAGAAAGAATTAGATGCTTCTAAAGAAGGTTCAGGAAAATACAGTGATGCATTCTGGAATTACTTTTCTCCAAGATAATTTTTTTTTTTAAAGTGTCTCAACTTGATTGATGGCCTGGAGCACAGGAATTTTAAAATCACTCCTTTTAAATAATACTCAATTTGATACATGGAGGCTGTTCTCTTCCTACATAAAAGTACACTTTTTTTTTTGTAGCAGCAGTGCTCTACAGAATAATTAAGTCTTACATACAAAGTGTGTAAATTTACCGAGTTTGGTTGCTTTGATTTCCATGCTTATCTTCTTGCTATTGTAAAAGCAGAGAATGTACTGAGGAACCAATTTTCTTTTCTATATTCGTTATTTTATCTTTGTATTATGCCTTCTTCTGTTTGCTATTTAGTTTTTCTCTGCTTTAAGACCACCAGAATTTTTTTCCATACTAACAACCATACTATTCCTGCTACTACATTTCTGCGTTCCTTCCACTCTGATAGACATGTTTGTATGGTTACAAAGTACAGGTGAGCCCTTCACCCGTAGAGAGACTCTTAACTTTCACTGTTCTGGTTGATACTTGTCTCTACTTATGTTTGAACCTTCAAAAGATGCGCAAAAGGCCAGGTACTCCTTTTCTTCAGCCAGGGAAACAGAATAGTTGGATGCTATACAAGGCAACTAATTACTTCATAATGCAGGAGTAAGATAGAAATCTTTACATTAAAGTGTCTAGTTCTAAATTATCATAGGATCCAGTCTCAACTGTTCTGAAGTTTAGCATCCAAGCCTGCTGGAACTCCAGTCCAATAGATCCTACTGTGTAAGAATTAAGCACTAATAGGAGAAAAAATAGCTTTGTAGCAGAATAAAAGAGCTAAGTCATTAGGAGAAAAGCAATTACAGCTTAAAATTCTTCAGTGAGAGCTGAGCTGTCTAGTTTCCTTCCATTTTAAACACCTTATAAATAACAGCAGTTTTCAAATGGTTAATTTTATTTATGTTTGTTCTTCCAACCTCCATGGTGTCTGCTTTACAAGTCCATTATCTACTTAGCAGCCTTTTCCGTTTAATCAGATATTGTATTCCTATATTGCAGAATGTGCTTAACCCATTCAGATTCAAAATGCTTTAAACTTGTCCATATTGCTATTAAAAAGCCCTGCAGGACATTATGTATGATACGATTTAAGAGGGGTTTCATAAAGACTGTCTTTCTTTGTCTTTAGCACCCTTTTGTAATGCATTGATCCAGAATTTGGAATCAAACCCTTTAACCAAAATAGCCTGGAGTGCTGTGAAGCCCCTGCTGATGGGAAAAGTTCTCTTTGCTCCTGATTCACCTTCTATACGGCAAGTCCTAAAAAATGTAAGAAATTCTGAAATACAAAAATGTATATTTCTAAAAAACTGCATTCTAAAAAAGATCTCTTGAAAAGCGGTGACCCAGCTACCTCAATCACATTTTCTCCTCAGAACTCCGTTTGTTCTGATGGTCATCAGAGGGAGGGACCATTACTCCTTGTTAAAAAACAGCAGACAGATCTTTACTAATTCATGCAATCTTGGTCAACACCATGTGCTTTTTCTATCCCAATTAGCCTTATGTTGGCATGATTCCACATTTACACTAATACAAATAGTAATGTTTATATATATTTTACAGGTGTAGGAAGATCAGCAGCTCTGTGCCAGTAAATATTTAAATGGGGCAGCTGTGAGGCTTGGATAGACTCAATGAGACCTAACACTGACAGATTACAAACTAGTAGCAACATGGTGGTTTAGTATTATATATGTTGAAAGGATAAATAATTTTCACCTCATGAAGACGGGATGGAGCCTGGAGTTGGGTAGAATGAATCTAAGAAGTTAAATCAAGGTCATGTATGATCTAGGTTTTGGCCACCTCATAACTAGCAATTCACTTACTCTCAATATCTATGTAAGGCATAGAAAAACTACTGCTCATAGTTCACACAGGAAAATATCAACATTTCAGACTTTAACTAATATCTTAACTATGAGAGTATCTGTCTTCCCCTACCATCTCCCATTAATTTATCTACCCACATCATCGTCTTTCTTTTTAGTTATTAATGGAGAGAAATAGTCAAGGGGAAAAAGAGAGGAAGAAATCATTGTACCTAAAACCTGAGTATTTAAAGAAACTGAAATCAACTGTGGGGTTAATGTCCACTTGTTTTTTCCATTACGTGTACAGCAGAAATGTTTCCTAAGTGGCTTTGATTCTAGTTGGATTTTACAAATTCTTTTTCTGAGTATTATTAACATTTCTGCTATTTAAACAAATTTATTAAGTGTTGAAGATGAAAAAATACGATGCTTGCAAGTTACAGGTTTCATTGTCGTTCAATGGCGGGATCATAAATTCTGGGGTTTTTGTCTCCTTAGTTTTCTAACACTCAATTCCATTGTTTTGTTCCCCAGGCAAACTCCACTTTTGAGGAACTTGAACGCCTCAGACTGTTGACCAAAGCTTGGGAAGAAGTAGGACCTCAGCTGTGGTACTTCTTTCAAAACAGCCTGCAAATGAATATGATCCGTGTATGTTATAACTTAGCAGGGATCCTCAGTAAGAGCAGCCTTTCACCACCCTTTATTTTTACTAAGGGAGAAGAGAATTAACGTGGAAGGTCTGGCTGGAAGCAGAGTCTGCAGCAAGGAATCTGTGGCCTTAATGCTGTTGGACTGGTTGTTAGGCTTGGTTTGAAGGCTACTCTTAGATGCATTATAGTGTTTCTGTGACAAAGCCTCAGACCTAGACACAGTCTAGAATCTGGCTAATGTCTTCATAATAAAGACAGCAATCACTGCTCCCCTGTATCTCCAAAATGTCCCTCAGGAACAGACAACTTGATTTTCTTGGGTTCTGCATAGGCAAAGGCAGCAATAGGACTGTGGTTTTGTTGGTCCAGCAATTTAGTCCCTTATGAAACTACATATTTCTACATCCGTTACATATGAGTTTGATCAGCTGCAAGTAATATCTGTATTTAAGTTTATAAAATAGTTCATACAAGAAAAAATAGGCAAGGATAAATTTATTTTTATCTGTTCAAGTCTCACTGCAGTTCAGTCATGCATTTGGCCATTTATAAAATTAATTGTTTAGCATACCCTTTTGTACTACTTCATAGCTCAGAAAGAGCTATGGAAATGGAAACATTTCTTACTAAACAGAGCATGTGAAGATGGTCATTGTAGTGAAGCTGTCATGATGTGTTTCCACAGGACTCTCTGAAGCACCCTACAGTAAGGGACTTCTTGAACAGCCAGCTGGCTGCTGAAGGCCTAACTGCTGAACACATAATCAACTTTCTCCACAATGGGTCTCCAGAGAGCAGGGAGAAAGGAATGGCAGACTTTGACTGGCGGAACATCTTCAGAGCTGCAGATCAATCTCTACGTTTGCTCAGTCAGTATCTAGAGGTAAGGTCAACTCTTCCACTGGGAATGCTTGTAGAGAATATATTAAAGAAGGGCAGGCAATAATTGGGGTCTGTGGCAACAGATAAGAAGGTTAAAATCGTGAGACATCTTCATTTGTTTAAAATTTAATCTCTATATTAAAAGCATGTTTTTAAAATAATACACCAGTACAAAACTATGAATGCTTATTATGAAAAAAACCTTTCAATTTGATGATCCCCAAATGCTATATTCAAAATGGTTTTTTGCAAGTACTAATAACTGCCAGGTCACTAACTTCAGGAAGGCCAGGACCAGAGAACGGTCTTTGGCAAGACCCCTTCCAGGATTTTAAGCACCTGATCTAAATTCCATTGAAACCAATGAGGGAGCTCCTAATTGTTCTGTAGCCACTTCTGATAAGGTGTCTGTGTCTCTTTCCTGGAGTCTGTTACCCCCTTTTCTAGGGTCCTGTGTTTTATAGCGGGGCTCTATGAGGCTTTTTAAGAAGCCAGAGTGCAGCAAATTAAGTTGAAGTTTCATTATATAAATAAAAAATGCTAAAAATGTCGATGAAAATATGAAGCCATTGTAAAAATATTTTGGAAAATACTTTTATTAAGAGGTTACCTACCCTGGTATAGGCTATCTACTTTACTGATGAGTTCATCAGACTCAAAGTCCAGCAAACTGCTGCATCCGTTCTTTCCCAGGGCTGAGTAAGTGACACCAGAAATTCTTTGGGGGTTTTGGGGGTTTTTTTTGCTGTTGTTAATTTGGTGTATTTCTGCTTGCAGGTAAAGATGTGTTTGGAACTGAATCTGAGATTGGGTGGATTCTTTCTAAGTTAGATAAATGAAATGCAAACTCTTCTTTGTAAACTTAGGAGCCCAGGCAAAACTCTTAGACCCTGCAATGTTGCAGGTTACCTCTGAGAGTTTAAAAAAACCTGTTAGTGTTGGCAGTAATATACTTGGGAACTCTACGCTTAGCATCTACCATATGAGGGTCAGGATCTTTATGGAAATTAATTACATCTTGCAGGCACCTCTGAAAGAAAAGTAAATATTGAGTTCTTATTTAACAGTTAAATAAGCTGAGCTTCAAGCTCACAGAGAAAATTGATGCTAGTTGTAGGCAACAGGGCCAGGCCTAGCTCTCCTAATTCCAATCCAGTTCAATCTAAAAGACCATTCATCCCTCGTGAGAAGGCAGGAGCTGAGACCTTATCTACCTTCCTATAGCTATTACAGGAGGGAACAATAAAGCTCTTGCACAATGGTCTGCTGATTCTTCTGATGATCTTTTTGCATCATGTTAGCAGAATTATTTCTTGCTCAAGCTGAGTGAAATATATTGCTTGTAGCAGGCCAGTACTGGAACATCCACAATATCAGGGCAGTTACTGTACCTGGCAATAGATCTTTGTAATGAGCTTATTCTTTTAAGTCTGCTGTTTACATTGAGTTGTTAGCATTTGAGAATGTTTTCACACTGTGCTGAGCACAATAAGAACAAATAGCTCCCTTCCAGGGACACCCTACTCCCTACCATAGCATGCAACAAGGAGAAGTGTTCTGCCAGGAACTATCTTTGGAGACTCCAGGTCTCTGCTGCAAGCTGTGGTGCAGCTGATAATCCCACAAATTATGGAGTGGCTGCTCACCCTCACCACCCCAAGAGTTTCTTATTCTTTCTTTGATTACCTTAGACCACACAACAGCTAAACTTTTTGAGAATGCTACCTACTCAGCTCTGTATGCTTATTATTTTCTGGTTTTATGTTCCAAACCTGTTCTTAGTATTTTAGTTTTGGTTTTCCCACCTTCATTGGACCATTTCATTAAATAATTACTGGGAGAAGGTCTGAATTAAATTTCGCAAGTGGTTGAAGAGTGAATTTTGTCATAGTGAGGTTTATGGAGGCACAATCTGTGTTGCAATGCACTGGGAAAAAAAGCCTCAGTAGGGCATGGAGCCTTTGTTTTGAGTGCAATTAATGTTAAGAGAAAGAAATTCCAGCTTTTAGCTAGTATGTTATGATATAAAATCTTGTCACTTTCAAATGCTGTGAATTATTGCAACATTGGTCTCTTAGCTTATGTTCTTATACAAGCTTTGGTTTCATTCTACTTAATCAGAAGATCTACAAGCATTTGTGTTTCTGTTTTGAACACTTGCTGCTTCCTTGACCAGACCCCTGGATAAGCGTCTATACTGCTCCTCAGTCCAGTCGGGACACTGTCTATTCTGCAGTTAAAATCTAGACAAGATGACTTGTCTGTCAGTACTTTGCTAGTGCCTTACCTGCACAATTACCTGGAGAACTACATGAGTTCTTCTGCAGCTGCAACAAGTGCCTTGAAAATAATTCCTCCTAACAAAGAAACAGCAAATTGTTCTCTGGATGTGGCAAAGACACAACTTACACAGTAAGACTTTGCTGTGGAAACACTGGCACTTCGGCAAGAAATAAACTCAGTTTCAGAACTCAGTTAACTATGTGGGATAAACGTATCCCAAAAAGTTAATACAACCTGAGCCATCAGTCCAATTTGATTTCTCTTCTGGCGTACAAACCAGAAAGTTTTTCTGTCTTGTTTTGTTTTCTCATATGAAATTCTATGTAGTTTAGTTTTGTAAAGCAAACTGGGAGAGTGAACTTTTGCAAAACACCAGGAAGAGTCAAGCTACAAAATACTAAAGGTGTCAATTTAAGCACTGTTTTGTTTTGCTGCCAGTTAAAAATATTTTTTCATATAGATACCATTAAACTGTGATACTTTAAGTTAAAGGAAACAGAGCATGATTTATCATAGGGAAAGGTTAAATAAGCAGTCTTTTTAAGGTGTCTTCCCTTTAAATAACAAGTTGCATATATGAGCACTTTAATGTGGAGTAATTTTGGTTATTGACTTGCAAGATATGATCAAGAAGATAAGATCAAACAAGTTAGCCTCCTGGAATTTTATGAAGCAAGGTGATTCAATAAGTACCTCCTCGGTCTATCAGGGGGTTAAATAGGCTTACTCTCTGGTAAAGTCTTGCCAGTTCTGAAGGGTGGAAGCTAAATGTAGAAACATGAATCTGTAATTTTACAGATAACATGGTAGATTTTGTAGTGTTCACAATCTTTTTATCTTACAATGCCTGTTAAGTAGGAGTTAAATGGGGGGGACATGAAGGACTTAGATATCGATGACTTGCTGTCTTTTATATGGAGTGATAATAATGCTTTTCACAATAATAACAGAGACCAAGAAAGAAGACAGTTTGCTGTGAAGGGTAAACTACATTTCATTATTGAGATAGCCAGATAAATTAATATAGATTGAGATAGTCAGTTAAATTAAGCCAGCTGGTTAATCACATGTCAGAATTCAGTAGGAACACAGATAGTCCAGTAAGATAATTGACTAGTTGACTGATATTATATTGGAATAAATACCTAAATACCTAAGAGACTTTAAGATTCAAATTTATGCTCTAACTTTGCCAGGGCTTCACTTGACAAAATGCTTTTCAGCTGACGTCCATGGCTAATGCACTTTTTTTAAGGATCAGTCATTCTTTAGCTCCTTGGTGTTCACTCAGGCACTTTCTAGCTGAAAAAGTGTCCCAAAACTTGAAAGAGTAGTGCTTTGATTCAGCTGGACTGCTAAAAAGCTTTCATGGCCAGATTTATTTTATAGCCAAGTTAGTTTTATCTCCTGGATGCAGACAGTTTCTGATACCGGTACCTCATTTGTGCTGCAACTTTAGCCCTTCCAATTCAGATATCTGCCTTTTTGAGGGAACCTTCCAGGGAGAGTCCAAGTGGCAGAGTTGACATTTCCATGGCTGGTTGATTATAGTGGCTTAAATGTATTTTTTAAAAAATATTTCATTCTATTTAACGAGTAAATGTGCTACTATAGGCTTCGGCTGAACCTAGTACTGGCTATATGTTCTGTACAAGTACATCTAAAGTCAGCCATACTTACTTGTTAGGCTGGACATTTCTTGAGCTTACAGGAGTCGGCCTTGAAATATCAGGAATAAACTGCTTTCAAAATTATTCCATCCGCTGACATTGGCTACAGCAATGCTAAATCCGATGTTTACAGTTCTTTTTAGGGAGTAATGTTTCTGAGTTTGTATTGGTAATGCTGTGTGTTTTGAATTTGTCATAAGAGTTAGATTAAGAATGGGGAAGCTTTTAGGAAGGAAGAAAGAGTCAACTTTTAATAGTTTCAGCATAAGCTTTTAAAGCTGAGAAGAGAAACTACTTCAGGTGAACCTACCTCCCTTTTCTGTTTTCAGCCACTGATGCTTTACTTTAATGTGTACCTCTTACTAGTTTATTCCCATGCAATTCTTCTCCTTGTGATTATTTGTAGTGCTTGACCTTGGATAAATTTGAAGGTTATCTTGATGAAACTCAACTGACTCATCAAGCCCTTCATCTACTGGAGGAAAACAAATTCTGGGCTGGTGTGATTTTTTCAGATATAGAGCCTACAGCCAGCAGTCTTCCACCACTTGTGAAATACAAGATCCGGATGGACATAGATGCAGTGGAGAAAACAAACAAAATTAAGGACAGGTAAGCAAGTGATAGTTCCTTCTCAGTTCTTGCCAGCCATAACATGAATATGAGAGACATAAAGACATTAGAATCTGCACTGGATAAATGCATGAAATACACCTGTATTCACCTGTATTTAGTATGTGATGCAATGCAGAATCCCTCTCCAGTTACCAGGTACCTGGCACAAGTAGCATCACTCTTGTGACAGCCCAAGTGGTGGGTAGGTGTATGGATACATGACAAAGGGAATATCTCTACTCAGTATCTATTCAGTAACCTGCTTAAGGTTTTTAGTTGGCTCCGCTGACTGAGAAGCTGACAAGGAAGTCCTACATGGATTGTGACACAGTTGACCTCCACCTGGACATCAGAACTCTGCTGTTCCACCTCAAGTTCACTCTGAAATGCACTCAAATAATTTCTCAGGATGGTCCACATGAAAGAACAGAATGGTGTCTGGTAGTTGCAATCCAACTGTTCCAGTTAACCTCCAAGGATACTGTATGCCAAATACAATTATTTCTGTTCTAGAACAATTACTCAGCTACGTGATGAATTTATGTACATTTTTGACTAAAATTACTATTGTGTCAGTGTAGAAAAAAATTAAAGGAAACATTGAGCTTTCCAGGACATATATTTTCTCAAGCAATGTGATCTGACAGACCAAAATCTAGAAAAGACAAATCAATGCAGTGTCCCTAAAATTTCAGTAGTTAAGATTTTCATTTATTTATTTATTTACCTCCTGTCCCTGCCCTAAAGCCACTGTTTACCCAAATTATTTCCATGTGAATTTTCTTTTGAGGTACTGGGATCCTGGTCCAAGAGCTGATCCTGTGGATGATTTACGTTATATCTGGGGAGGTTTTGCATATCTTCAAGACATGATTGAGCATGGGATTATAAAGACCCAGACCAACACTGAAATGCCATTAGGAATTTATCTGCAGCAGATGCCATATCCATGTTTTGTGGATGATGTGTGAGTAAAAGCAGTTTATCTTCATTCTGGTGAATACTTGGATTGCTGGGTGCTTTAAGCATCAGTTCTAACCCTAGTCATAAGGTATACATGCAAGAGCAATAACTGAGACATAACTGAATAACCTTGTTCTTTTCTTATCCTGCCATAAACCATCATCAGCCCTTTTCTTTCCCTCATGTATGCTACAGTTTTCATGAACAACCTGATGTTCTCTATCTGCCTTCTTCCTAATTCCCTTCCCGTCCATGGTTTTTATGAAGATTGACTGGTTTTAGGCTTAAATCTCATATGAATCTAGCAAAGGATTCCAGGACTGTGGCTGCAATTCATTATTACAGGCACCAGTAGTTTCTTTCCCCGGTGAAGAGCAGAATAAAGAAGCTAAAGGAGAATCAAATACATTTGATTTTGAGGGTAATTTAAATGAAAAATTGCAATCCCAAATTCCAGAAAATAGTTTCAGTTTTTTCACCCCAAAATCTTTCTCGCCCTGTCAGTACACTTGGGGCAGTGCTTCACCAAGGATCATCTGCTAGGTCTGAGCAGCCGTAGGGTCTAGGGGGAGGGACAGAGGAAGGAAGCAGTGCTTTCTTCAGAGTACATAAAGGGCCACCCACAGCAGCCTGTCCCAGCACTGTTGTTTTTGGAAGTGATACTATGTAGGACAGTCCCAACGCATTCCCTGAGTCATGATCTGTATGAATTTCATCAGTCTCACTGGCAGCATCTGATGCTTTTAATACTTCATTTGTATAATTCTTTTGCCGATGAATCTTGGGAGCATAAAAAGAAAGTGACACTCCCAAACTGTTAACGTTAGCACCTGTCTGAAAATATTCTTTGTACATCATAGGAAAAGCATTATGACAATTCACTGTGGAAAGAAGTGTATTTTCATGAGTTACCATATTTTGTAACCTTCAGTAATGCTTAGAAACTCTGTAAAATAGAAATAACATTTATTTGTGTAATGGGAGTGCAGCAACTATTAGTTCATTCATATTTAAGTTGCTTGTGAAGTTCACTAGTAACGTGTTATTAATGTTTAGAATGAGAATTTCTAACCCCATGTTTAATAAATGCATTCTTCCCCATTCCTTTTCCTATCCATTCTTGCTTTTCATCTCAATATTTCTGTTTTACCCAAATCTAATTCATTTCTCCTGTCTTGCTTTGGTAGCTTCATGATCACCTTAAACCGCGCCTTTCCCATCTTCATGGTGCTAGCTTGGATATATTCAGTTTCCATGACTGTGAAGAGTATAGTGCTGGAGAAGGAAATGCGTCTGAAAGAGGCTATGAAGAACAGGGGTATAACTAATGGGGTGATTTGGTGCACTTGGTTCCTAGACAGCTTCACCATGATGGCTGTGAGCACATTCCTCCTCACAGCGCTGATCATGGTAAGGATTGCCACTCTCAAACTCACTGTTGTGTTTGCACTGCTGATACCAGTTTGCTGTGAGAAAGAACAGTAGCCGTTCACAGGGAGATGGGAATGGCTGGTGGCCTCATCTGGTCGCATCACCTAACAGGCACATTATTTTAAGCAGACCTGATGACAGTATCAGCATTTGGTAGGGACAGCAAGATAAATTCACTAGTAAGATTTCTTGTGACATACCCCACAGAACAATACATCAAGCTGATTACTCTCTGTATTTATTTCCTGTAGACATAGGCAGATCTTCAATCAATAATGTTGCTTTAAATAGAAGGGACCATAATTTGAAGAATATTAATCTTATAATTCACCATATGTGAATAATTTATAAATATTCAGTGCTTGCCTACTTAGAAATTAGGCCACTGTTTCAATGAAAAGGAGACTGCAATAACAGAACTTTCACAATAGCCTCAAAAAAAAAAAGAAAAAAAAATCCCAACCAACCCAAAAAACCTTTTGCTTCTGTGGTTTGGAATTGCTGTAATTTTTGTAACTTTTTAGGACAACTTGGATATTGTCATTAAGGAATACCTATTATCCCTGTTATCTGAGAACCAAGCTCCTCCTAGCTGCTATATGTAGCTATATAATTCTGTAGCATTTTGATAGCGTATTTTCTGGTGTGGGAAACTGGTATTGGTATAAATGCATAGTTAGGGTTCAACCTGCTCTGTCTCACCAACCTACCCTGATGAGTTGTTTTAGTTCCTTGTGGTTCTGTTACAGGTTGGGTGGATAAAGAAATCTTACTTTATTTGCTACACTGATTTAATTAAAAATCTAGTTAATAGCAGAAAGTAATGTGCTTATACCTGTAATTCACTTCCTTTTCTGGATTTCACTATGCCAGCGTGAGGCACCTTTGTAAATACATTCTATGAGAGATTGTATTACTGCTGATAAAGAAATGGGTCTCAGAGGTCCAGTGGGATGTTGCAATCATGTTGAGACCTATTTATAGCCCTATAGACCTGTTTGAGCTTTATATAAAGCTCAAAACAAAGTTGAGCCTAATAAATAGGTCTAAACATTGTTTTTTAGGAGTAAATAGACAATCATCAGCAGTCCATGCACTTCTTGAGAGGGAGTATTTAATCTACAGAAGCTCTAAGGAAGAAAGGTTGATGAGAGTTCACCTGGTGGGTTAGTTAATACACAAGGATGTCTGAGAAACTGCTTGGATTCCTCAGCTCTGACACCCTTCTGGAGTTTGAATATCATTTATGTGCAGAAGTTATATAATTTTCCTGTTATTATTTCTTTTTTTTAAGATGCATTGTTTTTCCTGCACATCAAGCAAGTGACTGAGATGAGATGAACGAAAATTTATTATTATGATAGTTCAAATTGTTTTATTTATTTAAAATGCATGAATTTCCAAGCAGGCACATCTTGGAATCATTTGCTTACTAAGACAGGGACAGAATATCCATTTTCAATCAGTTATGACCTTTATTTAGTCACCAAGTATGAATATGAACTCCACAGCCTACTGCACTAACCTGAATTCACAATCAGCAGGGATAAAGTTGGATGAAGGATTTGTTATTGTAATGACCTCAGGTGTTGAAATATTACTGCCTGGGAGAGTTAGAAGTCATATTACGTAAGAAAGACTGGCTTATTACTCGTTATAGGCTACAAGCCCATGGCAATTCTGATCTTTTCTACTATTTTAGAATGTGGCAATACTTCTAAAATTTTCTGTTTTCCTTTTGCTTACAGTGTGGACAAGTACTACTTTATAGTAGTCCAATTCTCTTCTTTCTCTTCCTACTGACATTCACCACAGCCACCATAATGCAGTGTTTCTTATTCAGCACCTTCTTCTCCAAAGCAAATCTGGCAGCTGCCTGCAGCGGAGTCATCTACTTCACCTTATACCTGCCCCACATTGTCTGCTTTGCCTGGCAAGACCGCATGACTGTCAATCTGAAGATCCTAGCAGTAAGCCTTTCACTGATTATGCAGTATCTTTGGGTTCAAATTTTAGCTGCCCTTCTCACTGTGCAGATGTGAGTAACGAAGCATTGCACACCTCTGCTTTTCTGCTTTTTTGATTCAGAGAGGGAGACCTCTGAATCTGTCTCAAAAAATTAGGGATTGCAAGTGAATAAGCCTTTAGTAGGCCTAGTGAACAAGAGATGTTTCCATGGCTTTTAGAAAATTCAATAACATTTTATTTCTTGAATGCTAGAAAATTAGCATAATGATAAGTTTTGAACACTTCCTTGTAAGTCAAAGCAAAATCAACTTCTGGAATGTTTAATAAATACAAAGGCAATTCACAAAATGGAAAGAGTTATCTTGCTCATGTGCTATAACCTAGTTAGCAGGGTGATACCGAAGGATGGGAAGACTTTAGGTTCACATTCCTTCTTTAGCTGAACATAGAATTAGGATTTGAATTCAAGTGCCAAAGCTCTGAGAAATATCTTCCATCTAAGAAGTTGTAAACATTCTCCATGTGATGTTTCTGTGTTGGTTCTCTTCCATAATAGGTAAGGTACTTAACAATTCAGAGGAGCTGGAAACTTCTTGCTGTTTTTTGAAATGGAACTGTGAGCTTAGAAAATTATTCAGGCTGATTTTCTGTTGCCCAATGAATCAGGAAGAGGAGTGGGTGTTTGAATCTAGTCTCCCTATCCTTGCTGAGCATTCTAACAACCTAGATAAAAGAGAAGCAGTGTCTTCTCTTGCACTAAGAAATCTAATGAAAAAGGAAAAGGAAAACCAAACTCTTTACAAGCACACTATGATAACGCCTCATTGAGAGTTGTTGTTGGGATCTCTCTTGTCCCCTCACTTTCCTAAGGTGGCATTCTTGGCTGAACTATATAGACCGTGAAACAGCCATGTACCAACTCTTGCTATGTTTTTGCAACGCAACATTGAAGAGGATACTGTGCTGGTTTATTAGTTTGTTGTGTGAAGACTAGCTAGCAGACACATGGGGGAGGGGATGGTTGTGGTTTTCCTTATCCTTACATACATCTGGTGTTACTTTCTGTCTTGTTACATATAGTGGCCCTGACCCATACACTCAGGAAGTATTTTGTTTCTCCAAGGTAGGCAAAGGTGTACACTGCAAACACCCATATGCACTTACAATATTTTCTGAACAGAGACATTAATAGAAAAACACCAAGTTGTGAATGTTGCCTAGTAGCTAAAGAAAGTACAGCCAAGGTTGGATTCAGCCTATTATGGCTAAATACTGCTTAGAATTGCTGCTATTCAGAGGATTAACCATCCCAGTCCACTATAAAAGCAAAATCACTTTTCCCTGGTCATTTGTTAGGCATTATCAAGTTTTGAAGTCCAGTCCCTAAAGGTCATTTTTTGTGTGGCTGTTTTACAAAATGTCCCTCTGTCTGAATTGAATGTCATATTTCCTTTATTCCAGAGTTTGCTTTCTCAAGTAGCTTTTGGGTTTGGTACAGAATACTTGTCACGCTACGAAGAGCAAGGCCTTGGTCTACAATGGGGTAACATCAGAACCAGTCCCTTGGAAGGAGATGAATACAGTTTTCTTTTTTCCATTAAAATGATGCTTTTTGATGCTTTTCTCTATGGAATACTTTCTTGGTATCTTGATAATGTTTTTCCAGGTATGTCAATTTCTTATTCAAAGTAGTGGTAGTTGTAAACTGTGCTAGTCTAATCAGTCTCCGAGTATTTTTCTGTCAGTGGAAGGGTATTTGACATGGCAGACCATGAGTCTTACCCAGTATAGTAGCACTGGTTTATTAAGGGCTTCTGCTTTTCTCATTCTTTTTCCTTTCTCCTATTTTAGTCCTGAAAAGAATGGAAAAGGAGGAAAGATTAAGAAGGAGAATGCAGTTTCTGCACCTGTTTTAAAATTCAAATACAAGATAAATCTACAAAAATATCATTTGTTAAAAGCCAATTTGTGTATATATTTTTCTTTTGAGAAGTTTCAACCATCTCTCCTAAGAATTTTTTAAATTTTTGGAAATACAGAAATAACAGTTCTAGTTCACACTTATAGTATGGCCACATTAAGCCAGCTGTTTCTTAAAGGATGATACGATTTCCTTAGACATATGCTGTGTCCCAGGCAGCTGTGAAGGCTCCTGTGTGGATTTATTTTATTTCTAAATGGGATTCTTGGTTCTAGTGTGAGTTAACAAAGAAGGTCCTTTTGTGATCAGTTGCAAAGTTTGGGAACTTTCTTTGTGAGAAAATTATTTGTCCTTGTAGATTAAATGGTTATCTTGCTTCTTATTGTATATTGTTACAATGTAATAAATTCACACTCTACTGCTGTACAAGCAAGTGAGCTTTCTTTTCATTAATTTATTACTCCCACATGTGAACTGCAGAACTGCAGTTCCAGAATGTGTTTCTTGGCAGATGGCTATNTGCCTTGAGTGGTTACTCACAATTTGAGGTCTTGCAGATTTTCTAGCTATGAAGGAAAATGAATGGTGGATAAAGTAAAACGGCGTCTGCACACATCATTTATGATAGATAAGGAATGAAAGATAGGAATCTCCTAGAAAAGATAAGGATTTGTTAAATGGTTTTAGATGTGTCTAAGGATATTTTGCTCCAAAATAAAAAATATGACCTTAAGTCTGCTTTGTTTGCATCCCTACCAAAGTGAGCTACGCTACACCAAATGAATGCTTTTGCAGTTTTTAAGAAATGTGTCCTCATGGAGAATTTTAATGCAGTTTTAACATAGTTATTTTCAAAGCCTATTTGCAATAACTTTCCTGAAAGCTCCTCTTTGAAGAATCCTGTGTTGCAATTCTGTTTATTTAAAAGAGAATGAACAATGTACTAGTTCCATGAACACAGCAGGAATTAAACAACAGGAGTTTCTTTGCTCATAGATCCAAGTTGGTTTTTTTCAGCCAGCACTTTACATAAAAGTAACGCCTCTCAGGGCTTCTATTCATCAGCTTCAGTTCCTCCCAATATTTGCTCTGAGTGTCTCCTTGGCTTTCTGCTTCTCAGTTTCTGTGGAATTGCTCATAGTATTTCTCTGTCACACACATGCAGACCTACAAAATCAATGCTACAGTGTTTGAGATCACAATATGAGTTCCTTGGATAATCCTTTGAACCATATGGTTCAGCTGCTGCTCAAATTTTTCTGCAGCCAGCCACCCATTGGTACATTGGTCCTTTGGCTGTTTGAGCATTCTGCTCCATAATGGAGTTCACTTGGGTTTTGCTTTCATCCTGCATGAGAAGCGGTTGGTTTAGCCACCAGATTCAAAGGGGTATAATCCAGTCTATAACGAGCGCAAGGCAAACTGTTTATGGATGCAGACAGAGCATTTTTGTGCATTAATGGGAGTACAAGTGGTTGCCTGACATACAGGGTATTTTTTGTAAGTCAGAAATAAGCAGACGCTTTAATAAATAGTGGTTTTCAATATAGAAAAACTGACCATCTTTCAGTGGGCATCACTAATTCCCTTTGCTAATATATTTTGAGTAAGTAGCATGAGGCTGGTATCACCTGAATTCACAAAGATGCCACTTTTAAACATAGCAGCTCAAATCCCTGCGTTTTATAAATCCGTGTGATCCAGGAAAGCAGTGTTGGCTTGCACTAGTTCTGGTCTGGCCTGACAAAAACTGATAATGTTATAGTACTTTCTCTTTTCAGACCAGAATTAACCTGTGACCCAAAAAAATCCCATTTCTGCCTAATAAAAGGATTACTCTGTTGCCACTTTTCCTGTAAAGCTGATATTATAGCCAGAGTCTCTTTTCTCATTGCCAGTTGTGAATTCAGGCCCAGGGTAATAAGTACTATAATATATCATATTATATTAATTATATATATAATAATATAGTAAACTTTTCACTCATGTCAACCCTCAAGTGTTAAGTGGGCCTTAAAAGAAAATCCCTGAGTGAGGCTGAGATCCCATCTCGAGCAGTCAGGATGTTCCTTGGCAGCTGCTGCCTGGTTGGTGAGGATTCAAATTGTCCCTGTGTAGGGAGTAGTTTCATTCTGTAATTAAACCGCCTTCTACTTAAGACAAGGGGAGTCCAATCAGATCACATATTTTCTGAATATTTTACTCCTGTCCAAGAGTGAAAAATAAATCTGCAAACAAAATCTGTTCTGTCAGGTACTTGGTGGATGGTTTGACCTTCTGATATGCAACATTAGGACTGCAAGTATTTATAATTATAGCTCAGCCTTTGCCTAGATGAATTTGTGCCCATTGAGGAATGTGTTTATGAAGCATGCTTTACCTATTTATTTTTATTTTAGGGGACTATGGGCTACCACAGCCTTGGTATTTTCCTGTGCAGGAATCTTACTGGCTTGGCTCAAGAAACCCAAAAGCTGAGAAAACAGCAACTGCTGATGGTGAGTTCTTTTAAAACTTCAGTGTTTAGAAATAACTTCAAAACCACTGGTCTACTTTGACGTGACTGTGTAACATTTCCATTACCTGAGCTGCTGCAAAGATTAGAGACAGCCATACACTGGGAATCTCAGCAGGTGCCTTTGAACTTGGAGTGGCCTGCTATTATTAGACTTATTAGAGGTGAGTCACTGTTTTATCGGAGAGCCTTTAAAGCATAGGTTAACAAGCAACATCAAACTCCTACTCTCTAACCAACACAGAGATATTTAAAGATTTCTTGTTGCCCAACACAGCATTTGTGAAATGAGTCAAATTGAAATACAGCATTGATCTTATTTACACTGAGGCTCCCCCATCTTTCTAAACCTGATTCTTTTCTGTCTAGTTTGACACTAATTTAAATCTGTTTACTTTGTGTTCGTAAGCAAGATCAAAACTGATGCCACTCTTGGACCAATTTGAATGAGTGCAAAAGTCCGCTTTTGCAGATTATATTTTTTCCTGTACAATGCTACTGGAGTAGATAAGAACAACTTGTGGGTGTTTGTATTTAAATAGGAATTAATGCATAAATGTGATTAATGGTTGGAATAGAGGCTTGCTGAAGGTGGTAGTTTGAAATCTGTCGTGAATTTACAAAGTAACAAAGACAGCAATCAAAATGACAGATGAAATAATTTTTTCAGTCTTCTCATTGCCATCCTTTCTCTTTATTGACTCAGACCGTTAACAAGGCACTCTCATTTCATGGTGATACCTGTAAACTGGAAGGGAGTTAATCCTTTTTGTGAATGTGTAGATAATGCATCCACTGTTCACATGTTTAGAGCAGAAAAGAGGAGGTTATAGCATTGGGGGGTTTCGAAGAGGCTTCGCCTTCTGCTGCGTTCTGAGGGAATTAACTTACTGTAGAGGGTATTCAAAATGGCAGAGGCTTGTCTAGATATTATGGAGTCAGTTAACTGCTTTGGCTTTCCAAATGTGGCCCACCAGATTAGAATTTATCTGTATGGGAAGGAGGACAGAAGAGCCAAAGGAGGACTTGGAGCATGTTTATAGATAAATGGAAAATTTCTGAAGACCCAGATACATCTCATTGACTTTCCGTGGAATTTGGGCATATCCTGCACGAGAGTTACTTTGAGTATCTCAAACTTGGAGCAATTACTTACAGGATTTTCTATTTATTTTGTTTAAGCCTAATTTTAGTAGAAATAAAATCCATATTCTGGTTTTCTTAATGCCTCAAATATTATGTCTGTTCTTTAATATATTTCCAACACAAGGCAGACTCTTGATTTCTTAGCACCCAAACTAAAGGTAGTGAGAAGGCTTGAAAACCCAAAAATACTGAGTTGCTTGGGTAGGTCAGCAACAGAAAAGTTTAATGCTACTACTTTATTGCCAATTTTTTATTTTATGAGGTTTTAATAGCATTTTTTTAGATTACATCAAAAAAAACCACCCCAAAACATTCTGCATAAGTGAAGCGTAGAGTTTATTTTGTAGGTACATCAGAAAGATGAGCTGATTTAACAATTCACTGTTGAGAATAAAATGGGACAATCATGCAGTCCCTTCCACAGCTGTCATCCTAGTTCTGATGAGTCTTATGAGTCTCTGGTAAGATTAAAAGCTAGATCCTTCTGGAAGCCATTCCCAAGAACAAAAAGGACAAGGTGATAGAAAATAACGAACATGGATTTTCCAAGGGCAAACCTTGCCTAACCAAGTCTGATTTCCTTCTGTGATGACTGTATCAACAGAGAAAGTGAGAGCAGTGGATGCCATTTAACTTGGCTTTAGCAAGGGCCTTAGCATGAATTCAAATAGTATTCTGATATTCAGATTGATGAGATTACAGGATGCTTGAGTGGACACTAAAGTGGGTAGATAATTGGGTAGATAATTGGCTGAACTGTTGGGCCCAATGAATTGAGATCAGCAGCACAAAGTATAACTGAGGACCAGTGGCAGAGGTCTGACAGGAGCTCTCACTCCCTGTAAGTTTGGGAAATGTTTGTGCAGCTTTCTCTTCATGCAGTGAAGAATTTGGTCTAGAGCTGTACGGTCAAAACATAAAGCATGTACCTAATGTTAGTCAGGATCTTCTTCTCTAAGCCTATAGTTGCAAAATCATCAATAGTCTTCCTTAAATACCCGTTCTTGACACAGTGAAGCAGATTTTAAGCTATATGGCTTTGAGTGCTGTGTTCCTAACCTGAGTAAAGCACTTATGATTAATGCTGTTGGAGACCTCAATGCTTAGGACTACCTCCTTTTCCTCAAAGCACCCCTAGAGATACGAGGAAATTAAATTTTGTTTAATTAAATATTGGTTACTTTTGATTTATATAGAAAAAAGTCCACAATCAGAAGGTTGTGTGGATCAGAAGGCCATGGAAAGGGGAAAAAATGGAAGTGGAACAAAGGCATCTGAAGAGCCTGAAAAGGCAGAAGAAAAGAGTGACTACCATGGGGAGAAGGATGGTAAAAACAAACAATGTAAACACAAACGAGAAAAAGAACACGGCGAGGAGGGGAAGTCTAAGACAGATGTCCAGGACAAAGATGAAGTTAATAGTAAGGAGTGCAAGCAACCTAAGTACTTCTGAGATACTATATTGTACTTCATAACAAACTGGACATAGGAATGATTGGAATCAAACTACAACAGCCCAGCAGGCTAGAGAGGGTAGCATGCAGCTGCCAGAGCCAAGCTTAGGACGTTCACAATGCCTTAGAATATTTTAGCCACCATACATAAGAGACCTGCCTTTCAGAGGAGCTCTGCAACTTGCTTTTTATCTTGCAAATGCAGGCTGTTTTTATGACAAGTTAGTGATTGTGCTGAGGGAAGCCTCAGAGACATATGCATTGACTTCTTAGAACTAAACAGAGCCACAACTTCAATAAAAATACTTATACTGAGAGGAATGTTCTTCCCTCCTAGACACCCCCCCCCCCCTTTTTTTTTTTTCTTTTTTTTTTTTTGCTTGTCTTTAGTGTGTCTTGCATCTTTAGGGAAAGGGTGGTTTCAAAGGGATTTATCTGAAGTGCTCTGTGTGTCTGTCCACAGCCTTTTACGATGCTGACATTAGCCACCACCTAAGAATTCCGGAGTGACCTGTCTTGTTTTCAAGTCCTGATGTCTTTTCTTGTGGGGAGCCAAAGGAGTTTTCTGTATGTGATGCTCAGAGGAATGCCTGTGGATTCTGTAGCAAAAGTAACTGTTACAGACAGCTCTGGGTCTACTCTGACTCTCTTGAAAAGCTAGAGATAAAAGTGCGGTCATCGGAGCTCCTCACGTAGGCACTGAAAACATGCATTCAGGGTGAATGGAAACAGGACAGGACTTCAAAAGAAAAAAGACAGGCAGAGGGCAAAGGTTATTTCAGCCAATCTTCTCCTAGTACTGCCTTATCTTTGTGGTGCTGTACTCGTCAGCTCCCAGGTTCCAGCTGCTCCGCGGCCAAAGAGGAAGGGTTTTGCCTATCACTGCACAAAAAATCTTGCCTTCCCTTTTAGCCAGCCACACGGGAAGTGGGAGACGTGGAGGAGCCAAGAGCAGACCTGGTATGATTCAAGGACAGAGTTTCTAAAATGGCTTCATGTAAGAGTAATGGAATGGGAAATGGAGAGTAGTTCTAGTGGCTTAACTCTATGCAGTCCGATACTAGCAGAGGTTAGCAAAGCAGGGCAGACACACTGTAAGTCTGTCCTAGTTGCTCCGCTTTAAGCAGAGCTTTCAACAAAGCTCCATCCACATCCCCCCACAAATTCTGTCACCTCTGAAGAAATAGCAAACTGGCCCAAAATTGCACTGAGGGATCTATTCCAGCCTGTTCAGGATCAAAATGGAGAAATATGAATCACAAAACCAAAAAGGATCTCAACCAACCATCCGCATCCTTCAGGTGACACAAAGCAGATCCTGAGGGATGTCATCAGAGAATTTGCCTCAGCACTTGTCAGTGAGTCTTGCAGGCAAATATGAATTGAACTTGGTACATATAAACTGAGGATGGTACCCCAATTGTCAGTACCTGCTGAACTATTTAGCCAAAGTCCATATGAACTTTTGTACAGGGGTGTTTGTACTTGGCCCACTAAGATAAAAGGAAATTCCTTCACAAAACAAAAGTTTTTCATAACATAATCTTATTTAAAATAAAGCTACCCATCCCAAATGCTCTGTTGAATACACAGCTCTCTCACGTACGACGTATTTGGGACTTTTTCCTGAGTATTGTTTATAATGACAGTCATACAAGCTACTGATGGAGGTGGGGCTGGTTTGACCCAGATGGCACTGGCTGCTCTCCACACAGACCTGCTGGGTACTGAACAATTTAAGTAAACTACAATTTCAAAACAAGGCTCTCTACAAAGCCTTAAGCATTCTGTGTAAACAAAAGTGGACAGGGTCTTTAGTTTAAATTTCTCAACTCCCATAATTCATATTGCCCAAGGGCTTAATTTACTTCAAAGGAAGTTTGTTTTGTCTAGAAGCTGATGCAATAAAACATCCTAATGGTGCTATTTACAATAATGCATTTTTAATCCTCAGAGAAAGCCATCCCATGTAGTGCTCATGTTAGGTACTGCCTACGTCTTGAGCTGGACTCAGCAAGGGGGTACATTTCACCTACTAAGATTAAAGGCAAATGTTGTTTTTTTTAAAGCATCATGGTAAAAGAATGCACAGCTGGGCAGATGATTTGAATGGCAGATTTCATCCTGGCTACAGAGGCAACCTGCTGCTTGTTTAATGTAATCTCTCAGCCTATCTAAGTATCTACAGACAACAATGCCAAATAATCTTCCTGCTACACAATGAAAACAGAAAGCATGTTCAGCTTCACCTGATCCAATGAGTTATTTCTCCAGAGACCATTACAATTCCTGGCTCTGCTTCTCCTGTCATTAGTATGTGGGTGAATCTAAGTAAATTGCACTCAGTTAGAAATCTTGCCTCGGTTTGGTACTGGTGTCACCAGAGAACCTGGCACTGGCACATGATGGTGTATTTTACTGGGTATGTGCTATTGTTTCTTGCACTTATTGATGTGTCATCATCAGAACTGGGATTAAAACATGTGCTTTTATTCCTTTTCCATTCTTGAATTCTTGCCTTTCAAGTAGATACATTCTTTGAGCCTGAGCCAACAGGACTGATTCCAGGAGTATGCATTCAGAACCTGGTGAAGATTTTTGCAAACAGGCCCAAGCCAGCAGTAGATGGGATGAATATTACTTTTTATGAGAGCCAAATCACAGCCTTCCTCGGCCACAATGGAGCAGGAAAGACAACTACCTTGTAAGTGTGTATTTTAGAAGAACCAAATCCAAGGCAGTGCTCTATTGCTCTGTCCTGAGGAGCAGTATTTTCACTCTTCCCTTGTCCCTGCCAGCCCAGCTGCTAGCTTGACGCACAACATCAAGCTTTTTCCAGATGTGGAAACACTGCCCCTAGGCATAGGGAAAATATCCTGGATTAGCTAAAGCTTTGAGAGGGAGGCAGTGAATGACAAAAACAAGTGAAAGTCTAGAGAGAAGGAAGCAATTCTCTCACAGAGAAGCCATTTCCCACGACCAAACTCACCATAGATGAAGAGGGAGAAGGATCTGAGAGCTGAAACTGAAGAGCTGAAGATTAAAAACTATCACTCTATGTATTCTTGGTTTCTCTCTAACTGGCTTTATCAGTCACATTTTTTGGTCTGTGTGCAACGGAGTATAAAATGTAGGCCCTCTTTAGGTAAAATGGTTATGTATATGCAAGATCTGGGTTGAGATTAAAATGTTTTTCCAGTCCTAGAACCCTAGTGTCTCAGGAAGGTGGACTTCAGGAATGTTTCATTTTCTTTATACAGAACTTTATTTGGCAAAATAGGATTAATAGGTGAACAAATCATTCCCTGAGTCTGTGACAAGTTCACCAAATGTTGAAAGAACTGAAGTATTTTGTTATGTTTCCCAGCAGAACACTTTAGCTTTTTTAATTAAAAGTATCTTATTCCAAATAAACTTTAAATTGCCTTTTAAATTTTTTAATTGTTCTGCAAGAAATGTTTGACCCAAAATAAAAGCACTCTAATCTGCTGAAATTATCTGTAAATTTGTTTTTATATTCTCCTGAAAAAAAGCAAAAATTTCTATTGCTTTCAAATTTTCAGAACTGAAAAATCTGTTATTCATCCAAATCTAGTAACATGTTCCTTCCAGTTGCGACACAACATTTGGCCCTCTTCCATTTTACAAAAAATTAAGGTGTAGGGCATGAGTCAGCATGGCTGGAAACCTCAAACCATTATTTTCTATTTTGTTCCTAGTGAGCTTTGGATTAGACCCTTTTGTATACAGGGGTGATGTAACATGGTGAACAAATTACTCTGTTTCAGAGTAGCTGACTGACACAGTTTTTTCATGCAGGCCAGCACCATACAGGCAGGTGTATCATAAATTATGTTAGCAGATCTACAAGATTCTCACAGTAGCAGGGCAAGAGAATTTATATGTATGCTTTTTACTGGAGTTGTTTTGTCAAGGCCCATAGTAAGAAGTGCTCATGCTCCATCTAGTGGAATCATGCAATGCATCCTCCTAACCTGACACAGAAAGGTCGGAGTGGGAATTTCCTTGTTTTATTTTCCCAGGTCGATACTGACAGGCCTTTTCCCACCCACCTCTGGAACTGTGCTGATTGGTGGCCTGGATATTCAGACTCACATGGACTCCATTCGGCACAGATTAGGCATGTGCCCTCAGTACAACATCTTATTCAATCAGTAAGTATCATTCCATACTAGCTTTAAGAATAAGGGTCCCAGTCTTCACGCTTGACGGATCCCCAAAGCCTGTGTTGTTTCTCGTACTGTACTGGTAGTAGATATATCTCAGAGGCACTTGTTCAGCTCTTAAGAATCGCATAGGGTAGGTGATGTCCTTCTCCAATGGAAGTCTCCTGCATCACTCACCTGGGAACAAAGATGTTTCCAAGGAAAATTACAGTGGTTTTGGTGTTGATGTTTCCTGTTGCAGTGTGCCTTAGGAGTTAAGCCTGGGGATTCATGCATTCTAATTTAGGCCTTCTAAAGCAAAAAAATCTCAGTCAATAGTGCAGTAACAGAATATTTTTACATCCTTTTTGCACTACCATCCACCGTTTACAATATTCTTGGGTGATTTCCAGCTCTACCGCCATTAGTTTGTGTTAACCTCAACAGCAGACTCTTCCTTAATGCAGCTACTCACATTAGCCCCCATTTTGTTCCCATAAATGTATGTCTTGATGCCTGCTGTACCTGTCCCTTTAGTAGCAGGTTCAGCTTTGAAAAGGCAGAGAAAGAGCCTATGATATCCGAGTGAAGCGTGTTGATCCCAAAGAATTCTGATTGAGATTTAGGGTAAAGAGGGCCCTCTTCCTTTAGTAAGATAAAGCTAGGGTGAATTTATTGCTGGTTGGGAAAAAATATGCTTCTACGTTTAAATTGCTTAGGTGCCTTTCTGTCTGATTTCACAGCCTTACTGTTGCAGAGCACATCTTGTTTTATTCTCAACTGAAAGGGAGATCCAGGGATGAAGCTGAGCAAGAGCTGGAAACAATGCTAGAAGACATGGGCCTTGCCCATAAAAGGAATGAAGAGGCTCAGAATTTGTCAGGTGCCACAGGCTTGTTTTAAGATGTTTTTTCTGCTGCCTTTTCTTTGTCTTTGGGCAATTATTGTTTGAGGCCATACTGGACATGTGAACTCGAAGAATAAATGAGACTGTACAAATAGTAAAGCTGTCACAATCTGTCTCTAAAGCTTCTATTTTTATGATTATGCAACAAATTCAGATATACTTAAAGCTGCTGTTTCTAAATGAGTTTATTAAAGAAAACCCATCAACGTATAAGAAAAAAAAAAACAAAACAAAATAAAATGTTCTCTTTAATATAAATGCGAATGAAATATTATACTATCATGTTGCTTTACTGTTTGGATCAGTACTCTGTAATACTGTATTATTTGGTAGGAGTAATTTCTTTCATTCTAAAGGTACAAATGCATGTAGTATATTTGAACACATTTCGCTTTCAGATACAAAAACTTGATTTGAATAAATAACCAGGAGGTCTTTTACTACTTTGTCCTGAGTAAAAGTCAGCTGGTTTCACATGAGAATATGAAAATCTCATATCTTCCTGCTTTTGATTCTGGCAAGAAGCAAAAAATGCCACATAGATGAAAAATATATTAAGAAAATAGTTTTGAACAAGCTGTTCTGAACTTAAGAAGAGAAATGTGATTATTGATTTAACTTCGTAGAAATATTTGTCTGAGATGGGATTTTGTTTTACTTCTACCAGTTTATCCTCACACTGAAAAATAGTGTTAGTTACATCCCACTTAGATAACTCATCTCAGACTCCTGGATGTGTCTGTCCTCTGATAGGTGGAATGCAAAGGAAGCTGTCTGTTGCCATTGCTTTTGTGGGTGAAGCAAAAGTGGTAGTCTTGGATGAGCCCACTTCTGGAGTTGATCCATATTCCAGGCGATCTATCTGGGATCTTCTGCTGAAGTATCGCTCAGGTAACAGGTTTGAGAGTGAAAATAGGTTTAGATTTGTTTTTTTAAAACCCTATCATAGATGCAGCATGTGCCTGCTAATTAAACTGTCATGAGTAGGGTGATATGAATACAAGCAAACAAGATTCTTTGAACAGATACCTATGGATGTCGCAAACCTGGGACCTGGCTCTGGTGCAGAGAAACCCCTGCAGTAATTGCCAAAAAGCTAAGCATAATTGTGAGTCCCAGAGAGAGCCCATGCCTTAAACATTCCTCCTTGTTCCTTCTAGGCAGAACCATCATCCTCTCAACCCATCACATGGATGAGGCAGACATCCTTGGGGACAGAGTAGCCATCATATCTCAAGGGAAACTCTTCTGCTTGGGCTCTCCTGTGTTCCTAAAGAACTGCTTTGGGTCTGGCTTCTACCTCACTCTTGTTCGCAAAAGGAAAAACACCAGACTTGGAAGGGCTACAGTAAGTATGTAGCTCCCTCTCTGCACGTGTAAGCTGAAAAATACACACATTCATGCACTGCACCAAGGTAGAAAGCAGTTAAGTGTTGCTTGAGGCTTTGTACAAAACTGACTTCAAAATGAAGAAAACAATGAGAAAATGTGACATCTCATGAAATCATATGGATACATGAGTCTCTCTGTAAAAATCTCTTGGTTTATAACTATATATTCAGACAGACAGGTGAAAATAATAGGTGGATATGAAGCTCTCAGTGGTTGATAGCTCACTCTCATCAGTTACCAATCAGGCTGCCTTTGTCCATATACAAGACTTTCTGATGCTTGCTTTTGCAGTACACTGGTTGTAAACATGGTGTGTGGTCTAATAACTAGCACAGACACCAGAAGAGTCTACATTTATCCATAGCTAAACCAGCCTCACACAGCTTGAGAAGCAGGGATCTGGATTCTTCCTGCTTTTAGTAATACTTCCAGTCTTAGTAGCAAACATGATTTGTATACTCATGGCCACTGCTGATTCACTTTTCCCTAGGTATTTTGCATGCAATTTAGAACTGACAGATATGTTTTGTGCAGGTGGATTTATGTTTTCTGCATTGCTTAATCCAGTCCTCAGATGACTTTCAGTACACTATGTTCAAGATGCTCCAGATATGATATATTTTTCACTGACTCAAGCCATTCAAAGGCTGACAACCCTTACATCCTCTTTTGCATGTATCTGAAGCACTTTCATCTTGTTATCTGTTACTTGTCCATGCTAGTCACTCTGCAGCTGTGGATCTCAGTGCTCCTGCTCCTGCTCCAGCTGTGCTCACAGAGACAAAGAAGGAGCTCCAGAGCAGGAACTGGATGGTAAGAAGTGGGGTGGTACCACATTCCAGCATATAGCTATGTCTCCTGTTATGCTGCAATCTCATTTTACAGAGCAATGCTGCTGAGGCCCACTACTCCAGGACTTGTGTCTGACATCTGTATTGTATTGTAACATGAAATTGATAAGATTTCTTTGTAGTTTTTTCTTACCATTGCCCCTTTGTGATGTATATGTGGTCTCGAGTACAGATGACGAACTGGAAGTTTGTGTGCTGTAGCAGTATAGGCTGAGTTTTGAACTACTCCGCACCAAAACGTATAATTTCTTAATGAAAACTGAAGTGTAGCTAGAGCAAAGGGAACTAGCTTTCCTAGAAAAAAGTTATTTTGGCTTTTCTATATAGGAGAACTTACATAGATATTCCTGGACATTTTGTTGTGCTTTGTTAACAGATCTGAAATAGTTTCATGCTATCTAGTTCCAGAGCATAATTAGCAACATAGCCCGGTCTAGTACAGAATTAACTGAGATATCTGTGGGTTATGTAATAGAGCAGTCCCCTTTTGTATAGTGCAAACAACAGCTTTTGAAATCGTGCTTCGCATGGTTAAATATTCATTCTTTGAACACTGTTTTGACTTTTCACAGGAGATCTGAATGAGTTAGCAGAAGTAATTCATCATCATATCCCAGAAGCAAAATTAATTGAAAGCATTGGTCAGGAACTCATTTACCTTTTGCCCAATAAACACTTTAAACAGCGATCTTATGCCAGTCTCTTCAGAGAACTGGAGGAAACATTGGATGACCTGGGACTCAGCAGTTTTGGAGTTTCAGACACACCACTTGAAGAGGTAACAGACATGTTAAAATACCTGCTGATTTTACCATCAGTCCCCAGTCTTACTAATTCCTAATATTCCCTTCAAAGTTCACACATGCAGTAGCACGCTTAGTCTTTGGGATGGGTGTAAAGAAAGGATCCAAGCCTTACGTCATGTTAGCCTTATCGAGCATGACTCATTAGCCCTGAAATCTGTCTTTCTTTGTATCTTAGTTTGTCCCTTTCTTTATTTTCTGAGATATTTCATAAGAGACCTCTGTGTGATAAGCAGAAGTACTGAAAAGGTGTCTACGTTTTTTTTTCTGTTACATTAAAAGATGATGTATCTTGTTCCAGATGTCAGGTTATTGTACCCGCTCTGTTCCTAACCGGGAGATGTATTTGTCTATGGCAGGTTTTCCTAAAGGCCACAGCAGAAGCTGACCCTGGAATGCAAAAAACAGGTATAGATCCACGATAAGTATTTTATAAACTTCTCTCAGGACTGTCCTGTATTTTGAACACCAAGAAGAGCCTCACAACTTTTCAGTCTCTGTATGGTATTCTTGCCAAAATAAATTTGGTCAGCAAATATCTGGTTTTAGGGCCTGACATGATATCTGAGAAACAAGATGAAGTCAGCAGAAATACTTTTATTTATATTGGATGAGATTCTGAACTATGTAAATAGAAGTGGAGTGTCAAGCCCCCAGATGTCAATGGTTTTAGTAGTTTTATAAGAAGTACTTTGCTGACCATCAGTCCATAAACTACATGCATGATTAACTTGTTGGTCCTGCTGAGTAAGAGGAATGTTAACCTATATGATGACACTAGATACAGCCACAGTGCAACAGTTGTAATTAAAGCCGTCTAGTGATGTGATATATACAGTTGGTAAAGTATGGGCCTCATTAAAATGTTTGTGCTACCTTCATGTCTCTGCCCCTTTTCATCTTAAACTAGGAGACACTCAAGAAAATGGTTCTACTCTTGGCAAAACTACTACTGACAACAAACGAGCTGAGCAAACTGCACTGAAAACTAATGACACTTCTCGAATGCCAGTAGGCATAGCAGGAGATCAAAATGAAGGCAAAGGATCCCGACAGTACAAAGGTTTTCAGCTTCTACATCAGCAGATCAAAGCACTGCTCATCAAACGGTTTCAGCATGCCTCCCGCAGCCATAAGGACTTCCTAGCCCAGGTATTGACTGACTTCTGCTGTTCTTGACTCTTTCCCACAGCATTCTCAACACTGTCTTTCCCAGCAATGTCTCTGTGCAAAGAAACAGAGGTGTTGCAAAAGGGTAACAGTGTCCCTAACTGTTCTAATATCATTCCAGCTCTTATGCCTCTTATTCCATTTCTTTCTGCCTGGAGTCTATCTCCCACACCAAGTCCACAATTCAATCACTACTAGCCCAACATTTTATTTTTAACAAAATAAAGCTCTGTGACAAGCAGAGTCTTAACTGAAAGCACTGGAAATTAAATTGTTGGTGTTCAGGAGCTAAGCCAGGTCTGACCTTTGTGCTGTTGCAATCCCTCCTTTGTTTATATATATATATATAATATGAGGTGTGTACAGTGTCACTGTACAGCATTTATCTAATAACCTAGTGTGATGTTTTCATGTTCCCTGCAGATCGTTCTCCCTGCTAGTTTTGTGTTGCTGTCTTTAATACTTACAGTCATTATTCCTCCATTTGGAGAATATCCTGCCTTAACCTTACACCCTTGGATCTATGGACAACAGTTTACTTTCTTCAGGTAAGAAGAGTCGCTGAGTAAAAATATATTATGTACACGTCATATAGGGTGTCATATCAAAAGGGCATCATATACATACCCTTTTCTCCCTAGCATTTGGGATCATGGGGCCCTGTCTTACAGGGCTTTTTTTCACTCTGTGTGGTGTGAAAAAGGATTAATTCCACTGGAATCATCAGATTTAAATTAGCATGAAATTGGTGCAAGTGACGCACCAATTGATACAGCTGATACAGCTGCTAGCATGTCTCCTAGTATGTCTAAACATTCATCCTTCTAATATCTTGCTATCTTTGGTATTCTTCCTACCTGAACTCATGACTTCAGCACTTGGAAAGTTTCATATCCTCCCTAACAGGAAATCCAGGACAGTAAGAAATCTGTTTCTGACATGCCATTGAACTGCTGCTATAGTCACAGTCTTGGAGAACACTGAGATTCAAGCCTATCTGCTGGCCTGTGGAAGATTGATTTATAATTAGTGCAGTATTTGGGCAAAGTTATGTAAACAAGATAAAAGCAGAGACTCTTAGGTTTTATTAATGCTGGTGTTTAGCAGTTTCTCCTCACATAGTATAATTTGGTTGGGTCTGAATTATTATTTTTGTGTCCTTTCATTCTTCATAGAAGTTTCAGTTCTGTTCTCTCCAGGTCACTGCACAATTCCTCTGTCTGTCCTGAACCACTTGCTTCACCTTCACTTCCACATATTTCAAAGCTGAACATTGACCAAGCCAAAACATGTGTAATGCAGAGGAAATTTATAAACAATGCTTAAGTCCCAGGCTAGATCGCAACTAGCAGAAAGCAGCAAAACTGAAGGCAATCATTTGGAAGCATTTTCCTTGAGTTTCATACTGAAAATTCATATGAAACAAATTTACACAGGGTAGTATAGGCAACAAAGCTTGATAATCATACTTGTATAACACTTGGCACTAGCAATATTCTGTAGTCTAATATTATTAGATTGTTAGTTGCAGACACTTGATTATTGTCTCTTTGGCCTCAGCAAATGAAAATGCAGAATATGTTTTTCATCTTCTGATTATTGCTGAGCGTGACATGGCTGAGGTGGTAGAAATGTGGATTGAAGCATTTTTGAAAAATATTGCTATAGGACTATGTCAGAAGTCCTGCTTTAATATTAGGAGAGAAGAATCATTGTTTTAGCCTGTTAACCATCTTGGAATGTTCTGGGGTTTTACATAAATAAAATTCTCAACATTTGGAGGAGGGCAGTTTGTTCTGCCATATGACTGTCCTCCATCAGTTGCTGTGTGTTTTCCAGTACAATACTTTGAAAAAAATTTTAATAGAGAAAGTCCTGTCTTATTCCTTCAGTAATGAGCGTCCTGGCAGTGAGCAGATGGTCTCCCTGACTGATGCTTTCTTGAATAAACCAGGATTTGGAAATCGCTGCATGAAGAATCAGCCTCTTCCGTAAGTTGCTAGTTAATCTCTTTTGAACAAGATCCTAGTTTTATTAGTGGAACATGAGTAGTGAAACAAAAATGAATTGGCTTGAATTTTCACTAGAGCCAATGCTTCAGATATATTGTTGACAACAATATCTGATACTGGGTCAAAAGTAACAAACAGCAAGGCAACAATGCCACTGGATTAAGAACGAATCACAGTGCTCAAATTAAGCAACCTTGAAATGTATGTCATTAGGCCAGTGGGCTCAGTCCCAAATCTTCACAGCTTCCCTGGCACTTTTCACATGTGAGTCCCCTCAGATTTCTCCTGTTCTCACTGGTGTGTTTGGAAGCAACAGCTTCACAAGTGCTGAGATTGTAAAGTAACAATAGGAAAATCTCTATGATTTGAAACTGTTCTCACCCTGGCAGACAACATTAGTAGAGGTCTTATTTTAATGTTCGTTGTCCTACCCACTTATGCTGCATGTGAGTCCTGCTTTGAAGGCATGCTTTGTCACTGGTATTTTATGCTTCACAATTTGTTCCTTTAATCCTGACACTCTGCCGTTTCCGATATCCAGCAGCTTGCTTCTTCTGCCTGTCCTCTCCTCTCTTTTCCCCTTCCTCTGCTCTGTCTGGTACAGCAGGAACAAAGAGGATACTTTAAAAAATAAAGAGAGAAAAAGTACTTCATGAGAAAGAAAATGGATAGTTTCTTCACAAAAGATATGCGTCTGCTGCAGATTTTGTATGTTCTAATGAATCAAACACAGTCCCCTTGTTCCTTCAGTGTCCTGTCTGCAAGCTAAAGACAGTAACCTTGGTAGAGATATGGGAGGAGATTATATTTATTCAGGTTTACTAAGTAGTTTAGAATATTCTTATTGTCATAATTTACAGGATAAGGGCTGGGAGGAGAGTGTCTGCTGAGAGCATTATGATTTTGTGGATTTGTGAACTCTCATTAACTCTATTTCTGCACAGCATAAAGCATCTGTTCCTCTACACAGGAACTACCCATGCAATAATATGACAACTGCCTGGAACACACCTGCTGTTCATCCTAACCTAAGCAGCCTCCTGCTGAGCCAAAAGTGGAGCCCTGAGAATCCTTCACCTTCCTGCAAGTGCAGTACTCACAAGAAACTCACCATGTTGCCAGAATGCCCTGCAGGTGCAGGAGGCCTCCCACCACCACAGGTAATACCCCTGTGAGACATGTCTTAGTAGACAAGTTTCATGGCAAGTGCTGGAAAAGGCATTTGTGTGTTAATACCCTGCCAAGCCAATATACCTCAAAAGAATTGAGTACATTTTTTTTAAGGGAGCAAGAATTGCTGGAATTTGGAAATCAGTTTCAGAAGTATTTGAAAAGTTTGTACACTTAAATGAAAATTGATTACTGTTTTCATCCAAATTACAAACTTTTCATATAGAAGAAAATCATAAAAAAGTGTCGTATTTTTTCCTCAACAAACAATTCTATTCAGAAGATTGCTCTTATTTAAAGGGAGGGGAGGGAAGGAGAAAAAAAGAAAGAAAGGAAAGAGAAAAAAAAAGTCATGGTTTTGAAAAACATGGAGTGGCGTAATCACATGAAAACCGGATAAATTAATATTGAGTCAACCCCAAATAATTACTTTTTTACATGTATTTTGGTTCTATTTCTAGAAAATTCTAAATTGGGCTAACAAATCAAATGTTTGTATTCATGTGCATGAAGGTGAGTAATTTAATAACCACTGATGCTGTATGGAGAAGAGACAAGAGCTAGCTTCATACCTTTTCCTATCAATGAATAATCTTAGTGGTGCCCTTTATAAAATGTGCTTGCTCTTCTGAAGAGCAAACGAAAGTTATAGCTTGTTGGTGTTTACATTTTCTAAATGTTTTTCTAACAGGCTAAAGAAAACAGAAATGCTGACACTCTCAGACTAATAGCTCACTACTTTAATGTCTCACCATGCACACCATTCAGCTTTAATATCACTGTTTGCCAAGATGCCCACATTAGCCAAATGCCTGAAATAGATCCAGTATTAATACTACTTTCACAAGCTTAATCGATTTCTGAATCCAAATCCATAGCACGATCTCTTAAAAATACGGATTCAGCTTGCTTTGGTTTCTCTGTCACTATTTACAAAACCACACAGCAAACTTGCTTTAAATATCTGCAGAATTTCTGTCTATGAAGCAAAAAAGGTAATTAATGAAGAGGTTATATTCTGACCTGATTCACAGCATCCCAAATTATTTCTGATTTCCAAGTGATCCCTGTCCAATGGGCAGACAAAGTTGAGTTTTGCTAATTGCATGCTAGTAGCTTTGAGAGGAAAATTTAGTCCAAAACTTTAAATCCAAGTTGGATGCAAAATTAATTCTTATGTTTGTGGGATTTCTAGTCCTCTAAGAGAAATGTATTTATTTTAATATTATCCTGATAATTTTGCAGGATGTGATGGTTTTGTATAACTTGTCAGGAAGAAGCAGTTCACATCTGACTCTCCAAGGAAGCAGCAGTATGTAAATAGTTGTGATGTGTGTCTGAGCACAGACAGCTCTTTTAATGAGGGCACTATGAGGACGCTACCTGTGTATTGTCTAGAATAGGCTTAACATCCATAAATGTGTCTTCTGTGTCACCAGTACTGCCTCTCTGTGGACAAATGTAGGAACTTCTGGAAAGTTCATTAGACTTACTCTCTAGATTTTTACAGGTTGCAAGCTTTGCCCTCTGAAACTGTCCAGGAGCCTTTTTTATTACATTCTACATTGGGATAAACTCAGCAAGTTTGAGGTCTTGCATTTCACAGTGACCCTGTATTTGCAATAGACTCACAAAGGTGTCATGTGGCATCATTTTGTTTACAAAAAAAAAAAAGAGAGTAACTTTCTTTCAAAGTATCTGACATGCTCGTGAAGGTGAAGTTTTCAAATTAATTTTTACTTCAAGGTGTTAAATCATAGAAAACTACCTTATCTTCACCGGGACCTCAATTTATTAGAGAAGCTTCCTTCTTTCACAGTTAAGAAAAATCCTTGAGCAACCCTGGCCTTTGTTGCAAATAACTGGGGTCAAGAGTGAAGTGCATCTGGTTTGTGTCAGGCTTTGCAAGCTTCTGTAATTTCATTATTTCTTCTGAAATTGTAGTTAAGTAAGGAAGTTTGGGCTAGAAAATTAATGACTCACTTTTGTTTTGGTGATACTATGAACCTGAGCAACTCCTCTGAACCAAAGCTACTTTTGCTGTTTTCCTGACAAACGCTTACTTAGTAGCTTTAGAGATTGTAAAGTTTACTGTAATTGATTGGGGTTTCTTCTTTTTTTTCCAGAGAGTACAGCACAGCACAGAAATTCTTCAAGATCTGACCCACAGAAATATTTCAGATTTTCTGGTGAAAACATATCCCACTTTGATAAAAGGAAGGTAGGGATTAATCTTTGTTTTTCACATGCAGTGTTTTGTACTTCACCATGAAATTCTCATTTAAAAACATAGCACCCGATGTGCTACAATATTGTATATACTTTATATATATATACACATATACCTTATATACATATGTGTGAATATAAACATACTTACTTTCTTATTTATGTATGTATGCAGTATACGGAGCATCATGTCCACATTTCTGATATAAGTATAGGAGATGCTCATTTTAGGGGAGTTAAATCTTTTTAATTATAATTATTTGTGTAATTGAGGACTCCTTTATAGGCAGAGCTAAATTTCGGTGTTAGTGGAACACCACTTTAATGGTAACTGTGTTAATGGTGAGAAAACTGCTGGCTCAGCGCATCATGGTGAACTGCCACGTAGAGATACCATTTTCTGTCCCTGAAGAAGTGTAGCTACACCAGCATGACCATCTGCCTGATCTAATTATCACTTGCTTCCCAGAAGTCCTAAGGAGCCAAAAGACAATGTTACATAGACACATGTAACCTATGGGTAGCTCCTCAGCTTGCATTAGTGTAATGAATGGAAATAGCTGTACAGTGTCCATGGCCTGTTATTTCTGATTTTGAGTTCCCAGCAGAGTTCTTGATATTTCCATTATATCAGCTATGTGCTGTCTTCCTTTGACTGATTCCTCTTAGCACATGTCATAATTCCTTTAGATATGTCTTTTAAGATCAATTAATTGTGGATTTAGGACAGAGCTAATATGTGTCACTTTAGAAATCTTGCTTATCTCTGTATGGGCTGGAGATGAATCATGCCAGAAAACAAACAAACAAAAATAACAACAAAAAAATCCCTCAACAAACAAGCAAACAACAACAACAAAACCCACCTCAGAACAAACAAGCTGTCTAAGGGAAACTGGAGATCTGCAAAGTATAGGAATTCACCTTTAATTTCTATTTAAACCTGACAATACCATTGACTTTGGTTCATGCATTAAGAGACAGGATTCTCTTTGTCTGTTTCAGCTTGAAGAGCAAATACTGGGTCAATGAGCAAAGGTAAGAAACCAATTCACAGATTATGGTGGTAAATAAAGGAACAATGAATTTCTGTTTAACTGTGGAGCCTCACAATGTTTCTCTGAATGGACAACAGGAATTGTGGAAGATAGTATAGAACAAAGAGGTGGCATCAGTGGGAAATAGATTGGGGATTTTATAAAAATGAGAGTTTCTATTTGTTTGGACTAGCCCCACAAGGGGGAAAGCTGGAGGCACACAGTGGATCTATCACAGTTTTATTATCTAGAAGAGTCAAATTAGTGGGATCTGAGTGAATTTACAATACAACACTGCACTACGTTGTGATAAGTAGTTGTGATTAGCACAGCTCTTCCAAAAAGTGCAGCAGAAAAATATGAACCCTCCAAAAAACTGGACACGGGCATGATGAAACCTAGACACCAGCCTATCAAAAACAGAAATAACAACACAACTCATCACTGCTCTACACATGTGCAGTAGTTAAAAAAACAGATTCCACTAGCACTCCACATTTACACAGAGGCATCAGCAAACCCCAGCATGATGTCTACACTGCAGATACTAAGCACAGAAAGATGACTGATTAGCCTGAAGAATATACTGATTTAGTTTTTCATCAGCACTGGGAATTCACTTCAAAGGTAGCAGCTGGATGGCTGGCTTCCTTCTCGGAATATGTTCTTGTTCATGTGCAAGCATTACTTTCCATGGGATTAGACTATGGTTCATCTCGTGCTAGAGTAATTATCATTAGGGAGTACTGGCCAGCACCAGCATTTTTTGGTGAATATACTGGCTCCTCTCAGGGCAACAAAATTTTAACTGAGGTCCATGCTGTCCTCAGTCCTCCATGATGTTCAAACACTTTTATGTCAATTATCTTGATTTAAAGATTTTTGCACTGTAGGAATAACTTTTCTTCAAATCTTCTATTTAAATAATATTTTTTTTGGGATCCTGTCCTGAACCCCTCAGAAACTGATAGAGCTTCTTTAATTTGCAAGTCCTATGAAGACCTAATACAACTTGTTAGAAAATAAATTGAGATTGTCATACATTAATTATATGATGTGTAGAAATAAAACTTATATAAAGTGTATTTTTAGTATTTCCATCACTATATGGAGTTTTGAGTCTCTGGTACAAGTGACTGATGATACTGTTCTCTTTGTTAGGTATGGAGGAGTTTCTATAGGAGGGCAGCTTCCAGTCCTTCATGTTTCTGGAGATCAAGTTGTCAATTTTTTAAGTGATCTTGGCCGAATGATGAATGTGACAGGAGTAAGCAAGTTTTTTATAGGGTTTTGTTGGGGTTTTTTTATCCCTTTACTAAAAAAATGTTACAAAACTGAAAATCTGCAGCATTGGATTTCACCCAGACAGCCAGCTGATCTTTAGCCTTTTCTTCTTCATTTTAGGGACAAACTTCACTGGCTGCTGCTAAAGAAATTTCTAATTTTCTTAAATACATGGAAACTGAAGATAATATTAAGGTATTTGCTGATATTAGTCTCCTAACTCAGAGTCTTTCTTGACATAGACATTCCTAGTGGCATTCTCAGTTCAAGAACAGCTGAAATACTATGCTTATTATAATTAATATTTAATAAAGTGTTAATGCAAATTTATTCCTAATGTGAGATGTTTTTAACCATGTTCTTAGTTCTTCTTGCTGTCCTAAATACTTCTGAGTATGACACAATTTAGCAGAAATTTTAAAATGTGCTTCTGTAAAATCCTTTGACGGTGGTTGTCCAACCCTTTGAAAAAGTGTAGTATGTGAGCTCCTCCTGCTGGACTGTGCCTGGGAGCTATGAATCTCAGCTGGATTCTTCCCTGCTGACAATGCCCACCAAAGTAGATAAAAGGCAGACAAGTTTTCTCCTGCAACTCGGGGTTATTAGTGAAGACTCCTTAAATGAATCTCTGCTTTCTGACTCTTTTAGGTGTGGTTTAACAATAAAGGCTGGCATGCTATGGTTAGTTTCCTTAATGTAGCCAACAATGCAATCCTTAGAGCTAACCTGCGGACTGGCCAAGCCCCTGAGGAATACGGGATCATCGCTGTAAACCATCCTCTAAATCTCACTAAGGAGCAGCTCTCTGAGGTCACTGTGTAAGTCTGCCAGTGGTCTGCTGCTGGCTTTTACCCCTCCCCCTCCTGGCAGTGTACCACCACCAGCCTACTCATACTCTGAGGAGAAATATTTCAATTGAGAGAACATTAAAGTCTTTCCCTTTCTGGTGTATTCCAGAATCTAAAAGCCATAATTTCTTGAAAAAGACACCTCTAAGAAGACATGACTTTACCACTCATGTCTCCTATTAAATTCAGAAGTCAGTGGAACTGAAAACTTCTGCCTTAGCACAGAGACAAAACCAGTGCTTCATCTCACTGTCTGCAGCTTGCCTCTTTGAGTCCCTCTTTTCCCAGCTCCCAGAGCATTTTGACCTAGTTTGGGACATGCCATACAGGAAAGGCTGTCAAACTGAGATATATATAGGAGTTTAACTGTTCCAGGGAATGAAGGCAAGTAAAAAATCAGGGGATGATGCCATCACCATCTATATTTGTTAGCTACAGTCTGCAACACACCTTAGGAAAATAAACAAGCACATTTTGATATTTGAAAACTCTTCTACTTTCAAAGTAACCTTCCCACTTCTAGATCTTAAAATTCCCTCCGGATTCCTCAAATGGAAATTCAGTATGTTGTGTTGCATCCATTCTCTTGCTCACAGTCCCTTCTTGTACTCTGTTTTAGGTTGACCACTTCAGTGGATGCTGTTGTTGCCATCTGTGTGATTTTTGCCATGTCCTTTATACCAGCTAGTTTTGTTTTATACCTTATTCAAGAGCGCGTAACAAAAGCCAAGCATCTACAGTTTGTCAGTGGTGTGAGCCCTGTGATCTACTGGCTAACTAACTTCATGTGGGACATAGTAAGCAACTGCTGATCTGATTTCATAGCCTGCAATTATTCCTGAGTTTGCATGAACTAGGGAATAATCTGTGAATTGAGTCAACGTGATTCTAAGCATTGCAAAGCATTCATTTATTTGTTTCTCAGAGAGCGTGCTAAGGATCTGAACTCCTAACTAATTATAGATGTAGAAATTAAGTCAGGTACGCAGCTCATTATTCAACTAATGAAGCTGAAATTATTGTAAATTTAGGGCTTCCAGTCCTCACAACTGAACATATAATAAAGTATAACTTACCATAGCAGGGGAAAGTTCAGTTGCCTGATGTTAGTCACTCCTGTCCTCTAGAAGAACCATAATATGACTCAAGATATTCAAGAAATCTAAGTGAGAGATTCACAGGCAGCTGGAGCAGTAGCCGGAGGCCAGATAAAATACTCTAGGCTGACTAAAATGCCATAAATGTATTTGTTTAGATCACTGAATCGTGCTCACTGTCTTGTTCCAAAAGGATTTAGACCAGAGACCCAGGCTTGCTTAGACAGGGCTCAGCTACCCTCCGTTTACCCCTCAGGCCACTTTGTCAAAAATGAGCAAATTCTTTGCCTGGTTGAGGCACAGCAAGGGGTTTGTTTTTCTAGACATGCCTTCCCAACAAACAGTGGTCAAGGGATCATACATAAAGAAAAACATGAACGTGGAATTGAAAAAATTTAAAAAAAAAAAAAAAAAGAAGAAAAAAAATTAAATAATTGAAAAGCCCCAAACTCTTCAAACTTTAGAAGTGTTACCTTCTCTCCCTTTCAGAAAAAAGTAAAGCAGAGCATTAACTTAGTAAATGAGGGAAAAGAAGCAGGTCTCCGAGTCCCTGATTCCTGCTGGTCACAGCAGCCTCCCAGTAACTTCCTTGGCAGGAATTCTTCTTGGCCATGGCCCTTGACAGCAAGATGCAAAGGTGTTAATTGGTGTTAGCAGTTCTGTGGAGTGCCACCTTCCATTCTGCATGGGACCTCTGTGCATTGTAGTAGATCAGTGCTACTCATACTGAGCAGGGAAAGTGAGAAGAGCAGGGCTGAAGCATACTCATTTTAGCTGCCTCCCAGGAATGTGGCTCAAGTAACTAGCTATTCCCCTCCTATACAGCCTTTACATCACCAGAAACTGCACTACCCTTGCATACCCACAGCCACTTTCTTTGGGCAGCCTGCCAGCAGGACCATGAAATAATTGGCTCCCAAACCATAATCTGAGAAACAGCAATATATGTTGTATTTTTGATGAACAGTCTGATAAAAGTTGTCTCAGAAAAACACCAAGTGCTGCCAGGGACCCATTGATCCAAAAGCTTGAGTTTGACTAGTCTAGCTCATAAATTCCAGTGTTCCTCAATACAAAAGCCTTTTGGAATAATGTGTAGGATCTGGATATGTTTTCAGACCTTCTCGGGTCTTACACACTGATCTCTACCCTGTGATGTGGCAGGTGAATTATGCAGTGAGTGCTGGAATGGTTGTGGCTATATTCGCTGGATTCAACAAGAAAGCATACACTTCCCCAACTAATCTCCCTGTGCTCGTTACCTTGCTGCTTCTGTATGGGTGAGTGTTCAAGGCTGTTCCTGCACGTGGGGCCCTGCATTTCACATGGAAATTATTTCATGTTATTGCGACTCAGTGCTTAGTGAAATCCAGCTTTAAAGAATACAACTGAGCGGATACAATACAGGTTAGAACTGGGTTCTGTCCCTGCTCCAGGATATTTACACACTCTATCTGGTCACATGCTGTAAAGGCAATTTTTTTTTGTCACTGCCTTACATTTTTGAGCATTAAATGTGATCCTTACAGGAAAATGTATGTGGTTGCTGCTGTCTGATATGTACCTTGTGTAGGAATTTAGTGGCTGTTCATTTGCCTCATTGACAGCCAATACTAAAATATCTTTCAGCATTTAACCCAAGGGCAAAGAGTACTGAATCGTCAATGTTTTTTTTTAACCTCAAATATGCATTTATGTTGGCAAATAGGATTTTATGAGCCTGACTGAAATTCACTGTCTCTCATTTAATTAGTGATCAAGTATTTTTATCCACAAAATCATATTCCTGATAGCCATGCAGCTAGGGAAAATGATCAACCAGATCTGTTTCTACAGTTAAAGGAAGAAATAAAGGCTTTGTGTTCTTTGAATGAAAATCCTGAGGAAATGAGAAGCATTATCATCGTTTAATCTCTGTAAAACACCCAATGTTAAAAGATGCTATCAGAACGTTCATTTGTTTCAATTTTTCATTTTATCTTTTTGAAATGCAACAGTGGTATCTTTAAGAAGTTGTCTGTGGCTCTACATATCCTTTTAAATACAGTAATTTGTGGAGTTTCTACCTGCTGGTCTACAGTCCAGTGAGATGTGCAAGAATACCTGGGGTGATAATAACCTTGCTAGCTTTAAGTTTCCTCAGTTGTAGCAAGTTCTATGGCCCTGCATTTTAGCAGCAAAAAAAAAAAAAGGCTGAGCAGAAAAATCTTTTTATCTGGTAACTAGGGAAAGTACTGTTGTGGTATCTCTGGTGAGTTACATCTTTCATTACCCTTGGGATGAGAAGAAAGCTCAACTTTATAGTTTCATTAGACAAACTGGCATGAGAATACTGAGAACTAGTTATCATCACTTTTCTATCTTTTGCATGCAGATGGGCAATCATTCCCATGATGTACCCTGCTTCTTCTTTCTTCGATGTCCCTAGCACTGCTTATGTTGCATTGTCTTGTATTAATCTCTTTGTGGGGATCAACAGCAGTGCCATTACATTCATCCTGGAGTTATTTGAAAATAACCCGGTAAGTAATGTTTTTGTTGACCCCTGGCTTTACAGGGTTGTGCAAAGGGTACCAAGGCATAATCATCTCTGTCTTTCTCTACCTTGCCATTTTTTTTGTCATATATGCGTGATGAACTTGTCAAGTAACTGCAGGGACAGGTGAGCAGAATAAGCCAGAGAAGTGGCTCAGGACAATTGATATCTTGGGCTACACGCACAAGAAATGACATTGAGTGTTTTGCTTCCCTATGAGCAAAGTTCTGTACACTTTCACAGTTGAGGAGAAGGGGGCATGGTACTTTGTGCTTGCTTCTGCAGCTTGGGTTGGCAGCAAAGAAGTAGATGGTAGAAAACCACAGAGTCATCGCTAAGTAAGGAAACACATTTACTCTGCTAGTCATTGTGTCAGAGGAGACGTTCTGCTTATAATAGCATTTTAAGAATTTCCAAAAAATGGTTTAACAACACCAGAAAGGTGACAGAAAGTACAAGAATGGACAGAACAGACAGTGAGTGCCAAAATTAGTTCTTAGGCTAAGAGATCAGTTTATAAAACACTGTTGGCTTGTATGCAGTACTACTACCACCTCTACAGCTGCTGATACTTTGGCCACTGTGACTGACACCCTTTCTACATCTGACAGCAATCCAATTAGCTATCATTACTGATAATGCATTTTCAAACACCATGTGCTGATCAAGCAGTGTTGTTTGCTGGGAAGGAGGAACAGATCTTGGCTCAGTTCATAGTTTCAAGGGCCGATGATACAGTACGTTTTGACCCTGGTATTCCTGCATCCTCAGCCATGCTTCTTGATAGCACGGGGTTCAATCTAGTACCATTCAGTCAGTGGGACAGCAGGTCAGTGTTGTTATCTTTGAGAATATATGTTTCCGTTGCAGACACTGTGTCTCCAGATGTCAAATTGCCCTTCTATGGATCCAGTGTTGGTGCAGCTAGACTGATGCTGGCACTTGCACTGTTTTGAGTATCTCCACATTGCACCAAAGTCTACTGTGTAGTTACGCCCAGACACTAGTACTTTTATATATTGTGGCAGTCCTGGTTGTGGGAATATTCCAGCTATAAATAAAGATGTTACTACCAAAAAAAAAAAAACCCACTCTTTCTTGTTGTTCACAGTTGCTGTTTATAATAGCTGACACCAGAATTCTGTGTTACCTCTGCTACACAAAGAAATACTTCATTACAAAGATTCATTTCTCACCCCATTGACAGTTCTTCACAAGCATCTTGTCTGGTGCAGTGCATTGCCAGCATTCTGCTGTGCTGTGTTCTAGGTTGCAGATGCTTTGGGTATAACTTGATAAATAGTTTTCTCGGTTGTAAGAACAGAGAAAATCCAGTTTCTCTGACATGACAAAGAACTTTACTCGTGTTGCTGTATTTTCTTAAACAAGTCTGGTTTCAACTGCTTTTTATATTGTTTCTGTTTCTTATAGTCTTTACTGAAGTTCAATAAAATATTGAAAAATGTGCTGATTGTCTTCCCACATTTTTGCCTGGGCCGTGGACTCATTGACTTGGCTATGAACCAAGCTGTGACTGAAGTATATGCCAGGTTTGGTAAGTAAGAGCCAATAAGCAACAAGTTATGTCAGTGTCACATGTCCTGACCTTGAATGAGAAGATTGGAAGTGTTATCTTGGAAAATTAGTGGCTGTTCATGAAATTCTCCCCTTTCACATCATCAGGTGGATGAGGAGTACGAAAGTTCAACCCCCCTGAAAGAATCGCATCTTCTGATACAGTTGCCAGAACTCTACAACCCAACCAGTAGTCTGTATTGGAAATGAACCTATTTGTTCAGTGCCAGATTCTGGTCTTTTTAACATTTCTTCTGAAGTCCTTAGATCATTAAAGCAGGATATATTATTTCATATCATTTGAATACTTCCGTGGCCCTCATGTTAATGCTTAAAGTGGCTGCTGTTCTTCAAATGCATCCTCCTGGGATATGGCTGTCTTTGATATAAGACAACTTCTTATTAAAAGAATGATCATATAGGAGAATTCATCTGTTTTGAGTGAGAAAATGTATGTCTTTCATATAATCTATGCAAATTTCATGTTATGATATCCAAATTAGTGCCTATTCAGAGATCTTATATTCATTTTTGCTCCATGCAGCAGCTGACCTTGGAGTGTATTTTCTTAAGAATCTTTATAAGACACTGGAAAATAAAGACATTGCTTGATCATGATCAAATAAAGTACAGATTTTCATCCTAAACCATTATGATTATGCCTTTTGTTCTGAGGAGCAGTGCTCTGTTTCAGCAGTATTTCACCTTGCTTTCTGGTGCTCTCTTTCCAAAGGTGAGGAGCATGTTTCCAATCCCTTTCAGTGGGACTTTGTTGGAAAGAACCTGGTTGCCATGGCTCTTCAAGGGGTTGTGTTCTTCATTCTGAATCTCCTTATGCAACACCGTTTGTTCTCCACAAGATGGTATGTCTGAAAGCTTGTATTAACATTCCGCTATTAATAAGCTGGGTGTCTTTGTCATTTTCCATGTCCCTCTTTTTTACTTTTTCTCTGAATTTTTCAGCTTTTTTTTCCCTGTTTACCTACCTGTTTTCATTTTAATTCATTGATATTCTTCAAGAAAGCATTTACAAACGTGCATTTTCTTAACAGAATTTAAGAAAATAATATTAAAGAAATTAGTTTTATTGAATTGAGACTTTAATATAATTTTTTTTAGATTAAGACACTGTAATAGTGAGATTATAAAATTACTTGGAAAGTTTGTAGTGTCATAAGTACTGGTGTGAGGTACTAGCCTGACATCGCAAGACAGCAATTGCACAGGACAGTTGCAGCCTGGACCTCTCTGCTTTACAAATGTGCCTCTATCTCAATGAAGGCAACTACCTTCCAGGTGTGAGTGGGTCATTCCCTCCTGTTCAAGATTGCCAACAAGTGTACTAATTGGTACAGTTATGAAAATACTGTCGTACAGGGAGGTCTGCTCAAAAGATCTGTAGAATGACTACTATTAGCTATTCAGGAGCTGCCAAATAGCAAAGGCTGTGGCTGATGGATAGGTTATGGCATATCAGTGACGGACAAGGCATGTTCTTTTGAGCAAGCCATTTCCACCCCTTTTAGTATTTAGAGATTAACTTTCAAAGGTCAATGATTCTCCCAACAGCAGGAATGCTCCAGCCACTGTCACATTGTGAAGTTCCAATCCCATTGCTTCCACCAGTTGCATTTTTGGCAATCAGTTAGCCATTGTTTCACGCAGTTAGTCTAACAGCACCCAGGGCATCTCATTTTTTCTGCAATCTCTTGGGTTTTCCCAGGTTTGCTGAGGCTGCCATGTCACCTATTACTGGTGAAGATGAGGATGTTGCAGAAGAAAGAAAAAGAATTATGAATGGACAGAACAAAACACATATCTTAGAATTACAAGAGCTGACCAAGGTAATATTTTGAGATGAATGAAACAAATAAGTGTAAATTTATTCTTTCAGAATATATTTCAGCTGTGGATTCAGATGGTATTGTTTTCAAAATCAACCTTGTGCCTTAGAAAATAATAAGCATTTTAGAAGTCAAAGTTTTACATGCTATTTGGCTATTTCCTTTGATTAGAAGTCAAACCACAGTGAAGTCCAGCAAGGACAGTGCAACCTTCCCTGCTTGAGGTTGCGTTTGTTTCTTCTTTTCTTTTACCTCATGTCATCTGACATGATATTATTGAGTGTCCATTTCTACTACGAGTCTTTTTTCTACAATGTTTTTTTTTTTCCATAGGTGAGTTTCAATCTCTAGTTAACCATTTGATTGTTCTCAGATTGAGGGCTATAGTTATTGCTAATTTATCTTCTTTCCAGACATTAAAAGCCTCTGAGTTATGCTATCAGAATGCATGCAAGCTTGAGCTACAGAAATACAAAGATTACACATATTGCTGGCATCTCCTGAATAGAGAACTGGACTAGAGAACTATCATTCTTCAGACTCTCCTGCTGTATTGTTTCACTTTGGTTAGATATGTCAAAGGTACTTTGTTCCATCAGGTCTGTCTCCTAGTGCTAAAGATATGAAGTAAAAAGCTGCATGCAGAAAAATTATTATTTTTAGGAGTCATTAGACATTTATTTAACGTAACTAAATATCTGAATAGTAGAATACATACTCTTTCTTATTAATTTTTCATTTACTGCTGTCTTGATTCTAAAGTTGCTTCATCCCAGTAGCATTGAACTAAAAAATTCAGAAGACTTTCTTTGCTGTAGATGTCTTGAAATAGAATTTTTTTCTTATTTTTTTTTTTCTGTCAATTTAGATTTATGCAGGTAGACACAAGCCTGCAGTGGACAGACTCTGTGTTGGCATCCGTCCCGGAGAGGTAGGTTGTTCAATAACAGTAGATTACATTCCATGGATCAGTTTGGATTTCATGGCCCTGCCAGTTTGCAAGTTGGAAATACTAAAGAATATGATCTATTTTGTGATTCAGTGCTTTGGTCTTTTGGGAGTGAATGGCGCTGGCAAAACAACAACATTCAAAATGCTGACTGGAGATACTGATGTGACATCTGGAGATGCTGTAGTGGCTGGCAATAGGTAAGTACCTGAAAAAAAATCATCTCATGGCAGTGCATTTATTGGAGTAGAACTGCCCAGATCATATTCTCAATGACCCAGCAGCTCTTATCCAGTTCGATGGCACTGAGAGAGACCACTGCTAATGCACACTGGCACTTTGTACTTTTAACACTCTTGTAAAATCTGTGGATAAGTTATAATAATGCTAACAGTGGGACAAGGCAATCAGATCTAATGGCAAGAGTTCACAAATATAAGATAAACAGTGCAACAGGGTACTTTGATCTGTTCTTTGGGACTTTGACTGTTTCTAGCATCTTTGTTTACACAGCACTAGCATCATATCCTAAGTTAGTACAGCATGATCTGGGATTCATTTACATTAGTTTAATTACAGGTAGTGTGTCTTTGTTGGATGTAGTTGGAATTTGATTCTTTGTCCATTGATGTGGTTTGAATAATAGTTAGTTTGTTGTAAGGACATGGTCCTGGGTAACCTGCTGTAGGTGGCCCTGCTTGAGCAGGGTGTGTGTTGACAGGACAACCTCCAGAGGCCCTTCCCAACCTCAACCATTGTATGATTCTGTACTCTTCCTGCCAGTACTACCAGCAAAGCGTTAGCCTTGTGTCTTGCCTGTCTGTTCCCAGTGACCACGCTCTGAGATGAAATTGACTGATTTTTTCCCTTCTAGAAATAAACACCATTTGCAAAAAAAATGTGATCTGAGTGGCTGTTCAAAGAACTCCTCATTAAGCTAGTCTATGCTTAAACAGGAGAATAGGTGAGGGGAAAGGGACTTACACTCTGAACCAAGACTGAGCTGACTTAGATGAGAATATATTCATTGCTATTCTGTACAGATAGATATTTTAGTAGGATGTTGTACCAGGAAGGATTCATTCTCCTCTGACAAGAGTAGTTGTTGCCCCAGAAAAGAAAGATTTTATTCTGTGTCCACCTTTATCTTAAAGCTAGTATTATAGGTACAAGATTCTTTTCTTTGTTTCTCCAGTATATTGACCCACATTTCTAATGTTCATCAAAACATGGGATACTGCCCTCAGTTTGATGCCATTGATGATCTGCTCACAGGACGAGAACATCTCTACTTATATGCACGCCTACGTGGGGTTCCAGCAGAGGAAATCAAAAGGGTAAAGCATTCTTTCTTTTCATTTATACATAGTTGCAGTGAGTATTTGTGATGATTAACTGGATTCATGACATGTGAAGGGCCAAAATTTCCACAACAGGCTTGCCATTTTATGTGTTGATGGCCTGGGAGTTGTTCCTGTCATTTGGACAGTTAAGTACAGGGCTGAACAATCAAATGGCATTAATGGTACTTGCAAAACTGTGGTGCCAACTGGAAGGCTAAATCTGCAGTTGCTATAACTTGAAACTGCATTGGTTGCTGTGTTGCTCTTGTCTTTAAAATTGTTTATGTATAAGAAATAAAACATGAAGAAAATTCCAGAAGAAAATAATTTAAATTCTTGCACATATAGGAAACATAAACAGCTGAGGCTGGTTTATGACTTTCCATCAGGTACTTAGAATTCATCATAAATATTTTTCGACTCCTCTGCTCCAGTTCTAAAATGAATGTTCTAAAACCCAGGGGATTGCCATGTCTCTACCAGACGAGGGATGTACCAGCAACTTCATCTGTTATGCATTAGCTGCTGCGTGAAAAAGATGGTCTTTCTCGTAGGTTGCTGAATGGGGCATCCAGAAGCTGGGACTTCCTATGTATGCCGACCACCTGGCTGGTACCTACAGTGGTGGCAACAAGCGCAAGCTCTCCACTGCCATTGCACTGATAGGCTGCCCCCCACTTATCTTGCTGGTAAGTGTCATGGTAACATAGCTCTGTGACAGTTCAATGGAACATCTCATTAAACTACATGTTAAAGAGGTACAAGAATGTTTATGACAGCCCTTGGCAAGCTCCTTTCTGCCCTCATCTTACGTGTACCTCAATATAATTTTGAGCTCTGTAATTTCAGGGATAGACTGGGATGCATAACAACGTTTTCAATGGTCTCAAGGTGATTATGAATGAAAGATCTTCAACAAAAAATAATTTGAGCTAAAATCTATAATCCAGACAAACCTGAATTTAAATCCATGTTTGATTTCAGTCTGCCTTTTCTTGACAGAGTATAACCACTCATGTAAAAGATGAGCTTATGACATACACTTTGCTGCTTTATCCAGCAGAACAGAGGAAGATAGCTATCCTTTTGCAGCCTTTCATATATTTGGAATAAATTATGCAAATTTAGACTAATCTATACAAATGCTGAAATGTATTCTTGTCAAATAGCATGTTATCTGTGTATATCAAGGGAAATTCTAAATGCAATTACTATAAAAAAATCTTTATTTAGATTATACTGTACCACTTTAATTTGTAGGCTAAAAATAAACATTTTAATAACACTTTAATAGCATAGTTCCTTCTGACATTTAATATGCTTTTACATGTATTCTGACTGTAGGTTGTAAACAGCCACATAAAATGTTTTTTCATCATTTCCTAAGACAAAATGTTGAATGAATATTCTTTTCCTCCAAGACTTTTTAAATGTTTTTGTTACTAACTGGGTGAACTGGTTTATGCAGGACATGCAGATCCTTAGGTGATGTAAATCGAGGTGACTTCACTAGCTTCTTGGGTTGAAAAATGTGTCTTATGTGTTTACAGAAGTAAGGTTACGTGGGGAGAACTCACTCTCCTCTTACAAGAGTTGCTGCCCCAGAAAAGGAAGATTTTATCCAGAGTGTCCATCTCTGTCTTAAAGCTAGTATTATAGATATAAGACTCTTTTCTTTCTTTCTCCAATATATTTACTTAACATCTCTAATGCCCATCAAAACACAGGAGCCAAACTTGGCATAATTTGATGTAGCTGCTACTGGATGAGCCTCTTTCGATTTATTTCTATTTTGGGTCCTAAATGTTTTTTAATGGAGTATCATAAATGCTTTGATATCTAAAACCCTAGACTGGGGGCTGCCTTTTTTCATCATGGTCACTGCATTCCCTTCCCTGTAGCAATATATTCTTACCCTCGGTTTCTTGGATTTGTTTCCTTACTGCTTTGTGCCAAGAAGTACATTTCTACTTAATCACTCATATGATTCTCAAGGTATATATGCTTTCTCAAGGCACAGATTTCAGTAGGGAAACAGCTATATGCTAACACCCAAACACATAATAACTTGATTCTAAATAGATTTTCTTTCTTACCTGGTTCTCTGACTCTGATTGCCTTAACAATTGTCTTACAGGATGAACCAACAACAGGAATGGACCCTCAGTCCCGGCGCCTCCTATGGGACTCTATAGTCGGTGTGCTCAGAGATGGGCGAGCTGTGGTTTTAACTTCACACAGGTAAAAAGAGTTAGAATTCATAATCCTTGAGTAGCTGAAGTTCATCTGCTGGTTTTTATCTTAAAAGTCTGTTCTCTGTTTGAAAGCATGGAAGAATGTGAAGCCCTCTGTACTCGTTTAGCCATCATGGTAAAAGGTACCTTCAAATGCCTGGGCACAATTCAGCAGCTAAAATACAAGTAAGTGGAATGTTTTTATGGTGTTTTTTAATGGGAGAACTTAGTGTATGTGACACATACTGTTCATAATACAGCAATCCAACCTGAAGAGCTGCTGTTTAAACAGACCCACTTCTGTGTGCAACTCTGTGGTATCCTAGACAATTTGAGCAGACTTCATTTCAACTCCATTACATTGCACCCCACTTCTGCAGGGCAAACACAAAGCTTCTTAGAAAGCTAGATCTTACGTGTTACTTTTCGGGTACTGTTAATGCTTTCATAGCTGCTGAAAAGTAATTTCCTTCCTGAATAATGAAACAATCTCTTCATCCAATTCCCAAATCCACATGTACTTCCCAGGTTTGGAGATGGCTACATTGTCACTCTGAAGATCAAAGCTCCAAAGCCTGGGCTGCCTCCAGATCCTACTCCTGCTGAGCAGTTCATACGCACAAACTTTCCAGGGAGTTTACAGAGAGAGAAACACTACAACATGCTGCAGTATCAGATTTGCTCCTCCTCTCTGGCTAAGATTTTTCGACTGATAATCTCAAATAAGGAAAACCTGCATATTGAAGAATATTCTGTCTCTCAAACAACTTTAGATCAGGTGAGTAAAAAATAAAGCATCCATGAGAAAACCTGCTTGGCAAGAACTAGCCAATGCAATGGGGCTGCACCCAAACAACTGAAGGACTAAACTATTCAGAGTAGAGAATTATCTCGCACCTCTTTCTCAGGCAAAATTCCCAGACCCCATCATCAAGGAGGGTAGATCAGATATGAAATCTGTAACTAATTCCCTGTGTAAATAGGTGCCATTTGAAATCTGGTAAGACAGTGTTTCTCAGATAGCAGAATTCATACAACTCATTCCCTCAGGATTGGCAGTCTGAGCAGGGTCAGCTATTCAGAATAGGGCGCTGAGCTCAGAATAATGTCTTTATTTTAAATAAGAGATTTGGACCATGTTGTTTCAGAGATACTGTGATATCTGCTGTTTATATATCTGTCATGCATTTTTATACAGGAGCAATTAGACACACAAAACCTGGGAAGTCCACTGGGACTGCTGGCAACACTCACTTGCTTGAGGGTATTAGCCCCATCTGCCTGCTTTCCCAAGTAACTGAGGGTCCACATATGTAAAGCTGTCTTGGATAGGAATCCTAGAGAGACATTCCTGGCTGCCTTACAGCTTCCTACTAAAATATTCTCTCTCCTCTTTCCCATCACAACCAAAGTCACTGACATTGTGCAAGCCATGCAAACCTTACTGAGCCCATCTCCTGCTTGAGAAAAAACAGGATTTTAGTTACAAGTAAGTGCATCTGAAGGAAGGAGGAAGTTGCAAGGAAGTTTTTCAAAATAAAGAAGGAATTAATGATCCCTGCTGATATGGAGTGTCTCACTTCAGTTCATGTCTGTGGATGCCCCCTTCTGTCTCTTCCCTACAGAGAGACCAAGAGGATGCAAATGTACAGGGACATTCCACTAACTCGTTTCAGTTGATGAGATGGTGACATTTTCTGCTTTTCTCACACAGGTTTTTGTGAACTTTGCTAAACAACAGATGGAGGATGAGGAAATTCCCTTGCATCCCCGTGCAGCTGGAGCCAGCCGAGAAGCAAAGGTGTCCCCTTCTTTGCATCAGCAGGCAGTTGCATAGGCTATTCCTACAGTCACTAGAAATTAGAGTGTGCACAATGCAGAGATGTGCCATACCAGAGCAGTAGAAAGGTAAAGCAAAAGTTCCCACACTCAGTATTATACTGATTTTTTTTATTATTTTTTGCACCTTTCTGAGCACTGTGCTCACCAAACCAACAGCCAACTTCTACTGCTCTACCAGTACCACTACATGCTGACAACTGTCAAAGGATATACAGGTCCTTGCTATACAACAAAATCTTCCTCTAACATAAAATTCATTACAAGATATGAGAAGTCTCATTCCTCCTCATAGATATGTAAAAAGCATTAAAGAAAACTTCACTATGGGGACTATTGAGGCTGGTAGGTTTTTGTTGTTTGACTCTTAAGTCAACTGCTACCAGTCAGCAGGCAGGTCCCAAGGCAGAGAATTGCCCATCTTAGAAGTGGATTCCTGCCATCCTGAGTGCACAGGACTGCCAAGGTCAGAGCATCAGTGCTGCTTGATGGAGCTAGTGCTGGGACACTGTTTCACTGACTCACCAGGCTGCCAGTGAAAACGCAGTTGTCTCAGCAAGAATGGGAAGAACTAATTCAGATCTCAGACTCAGGCAAGAAATTTGCTTTAAAAAAACCCCAACCTTAATGAAAATGATCCCATACTCATCTTCAATTTTCTTAAATAGAAGCAGAATGTCAAAATGGAGATTAAATGAAAGAGAATATGTCCAAATCTGCCAAAAGTTTTTTCTTCTCATGGGGGCCTGGAAAGATATCTTTGTTATGAAACAAGCTCATTTTTTTCTTCTTTCTTACAACTGGACCTTAAGTGGGTGTAAAGTGTCAGTAAGATACGTGCTTTGTCGTCTCGGAAGAAGAATTTCAACCTGCTCGTACTCCACACTGAACTCAGTGGGAAATCATTTGACATTTAGCTCTTTTCTGTGGTTCACAGTTAAACTAGTGGAAAGCAACAATACTGAAAACAAATTCACAATGGTATAATGCTTCAGTTAGGTCTACCAGATCTAACCATTTCTAAGAAATTTTCTCTAAGACATGTTACACAAATAAAACCTGGGCCATGTATTTTTGCTTTGTTAGGTTTTTTTCTTCAATTTTGTAGATCTTTTATATATATTTATATGGACATTCTTGCTTTTTACTGTACAAAATATTATGAAACTTTAGCAACTAGCTGTAGTCTTCTTCTTTTGCCATAATTATTTCAACTGATTTCAAAATATAGTCTAGCATTTATTGCATATTTCACCCTTACAAATAGTTGCAAAAGTCCTTCTATACAACCATTATAGATAAATAAATTAATCATGAAACAAAACAGCATCTCTGTATTCTCTTCATGTTCTAAAATATCTTCTTTAAAATGTTATTCAGATAGATTGCAATAATCCTTTTTTTGCTAGATTTCACAAAACCGAACTAAGTCCCACTGAACATCTTGTAAAAAAGAAAACACAGGAAGTCAAAAATGTTGCTGATTTTTCTTCTTGGCTCTGAAATCAGGAAGGGAGCTAGCATTCTGAGGACTAGCAGTCAATTCATATATTTACAAAGTGTATTAAAAACTATTCAGAGAACACTGACATAAAATGCTAGGTAAAAGGTCCTTTAGTATCATAAAGACTTGTTATGTGAAAACAGGCCACATAGCACAGATATAACGCAGATCAGATCTTCTGAACCTTATTTACTAGTATGTAGTTTACTAATGAAGAAGGCTAAAAACAAACAAAAAACGCCAACACGATGTTACCTCTACAAATACTATAAATACTTCTTACTTCAGATTCATTTGGCAAATTAGGGGTTAGACCCAAATCGGGGATTTGATATATTGCCTATTTCTTTATTTCAAGAACCATTCATATTCTTTGGTAATATTATTTGTTACAAAGCACCTGCCTCCGGGCAGCACACTCTTTTTTCAAGTCAAAGGCGGCAGATCATGCAACTGTCTTCGGGCCAGCTGGCCGTGCTGGCTGAGCTGAGCTCTCTAGTAGTTAGCTGGTATGTCCTCGTTCCAAAGTACTTATGTCTTGCAGAATGCCATTGCTAAATTTGGAGCTGCTTTTCAGCACAGACTTCTCAGTATCTCTGATCCATCAATCTAAATAGACTAGTACAGGAAAATCTAAGTCAATCAGGTTACAGTGAACTGTAGGGGCTTTTGACTACCAGCTGTGCAATGAAGCCTTATTTTTTGAAGGTTCTTCTGAGCTGAGAATTCTTGAATGTAAGGAAGTGTAGCTTTCAAGTGCATACAATTTTCCTCAGCAGCAGAGATTCAACATGCACCAAAATCCTTTAAATTAATTCACTTATTGGGCAGGAGGTTCATGAGCTTTTTCTTCTTGAAGTTCTGTGCGATATTCAAATTAAATCTTTCCTCTTACAACAAAAAAGGAATAATTGGCATTCGAAGACTTGGATAATCCTTGAATTCTCGTAGGTAGGTGCAGTGTTTATCCTTTGCCCAGATTGTCATCTGAATGAAGCAAAGCAAGGTGAACAGCCCCACTGGAAGGAAGGGAGAAAAAGATACATGGCATTATCAAGTTAAAAACATGCTCTTGTTGCTGACATCACTTTAGGGTGAAGTACCAAAAAAATTACTCACCTGGAACACACTGAGTCATGATAGTGAAACTGATCCAGGTCCCCACCTGTTTTGGCCAAGGAAATTTAAAATATTTCTGGTGACAGCATTTGCACTTATGTCTCTATTGATCAAAAACAACCTTGTCCTAGTACAGGTAAATAAAAAAGCCAAGGTCAGCCAGATCAATTTCTAGTGTTAATAACCTTTAACCAAAAATGTGAACAGTGCCTTATTACCACAAATAAAATCTTCATGTTTGCTTCCATAGCTATTATCATGACAAAATTTTAAGCATTACAACACAGTGTCCTTTCAATTGCTCTGCCTAATTTTTCTTTGTCACACCTCCATCAGTGCTAGGAATGGTAACTTTCTATAGTGTGGTTCTCGTTAACATGTTGATCTGCACTAAAGTGAAAACTGATGCTCTCCTGTGCAAGAGTGGATTTTACACTGAGTTGCACTGGTTTTAACTGCTTGTGAACTGAGTCAGGAATTTGGCTCCTGATTAAGGAATACGAAGTGATAAACTGATTCAAGCTTCTAAAGCAGTCACCAACAGCACAAGCGATGGTATAACTTAGGAAAACGTGGAAGATGACCTGGGCCTATTTCCTGTTTTATCTGCCACGATACCTTCTAGTTGTCTGCCCAGTACCTTCCTGCATACTCTGATATTCCTGGGCTCTCACATATTATAAATCCTCCAGATGCCCCCATCCCCTCATTACAACACATATTCAGTGGCAATCTCCCTGTCTGCAAAATTTACGCTGTGTTAAAGTGTTGTATCTGTCTTGTCTAGGGGCCACACTGAAGCACAGGCCCAGGGGCCAGGCTGTCTAAGGTTAGCCCTGTAGGTTCTGCCTCAGGGGAGCAGAGGAAGAACAGAGAAGTTCCTGTCTGCAATCTGATTCCCTGGTGTTTAGGGGAGGAGGAGAATGTATTGAGCTGACCTCTTTCAGAGGTTTCTTCTATGTTTAACATTCCAAAAGAAATGAAAATACATTCAGCAAAACTAAAATCTGAACATCTTGTTTGAAAATACATACCTCATATGTATAGTTAGGGCAAGATACAAAGAAAAACAGCCATGTGAAAGGATTCTTTGTTGGATATGGGATCTTACGGGTTTTGGATCCTATAGGTTAGAAAACAAATCACAAAATATTCACACTCCTAAATATATTATTTCTTATCAAGACAACACAACTCTCCCTACTTCTGTGTCTCATCACTGTCAGAGGGACAAGCACGATGTGGGAAAAAAAGGATGTCCTTTGGACCACAAGAAGGAATAGGGTAACTGAGGAAATGTTCTTGGCATTCATTAGAAAGTCATCTACATATGCTATTGATCACAGTCACTCCTGTGAGAAGAGGCACCTCAAGTTTTAGATTTAAAAATTAAAGGTTTTCTCAGATTGTCACAGAATGGTATTTTTGCAGTCGTAGTTGATAGATATGTTTGGCTCATGCCCACGGAAGCCCGCCCTGCACAGAGACCTTGTGCCCCCCTTAGGAGCCAGTGAAATTTCCCTTGCTCACCAAAGAAAAGCTTATACTAGCCCTGTTTCCTTTTAGACTGCGAGTATAACTGATATAACTGCTCCACCCAACACAACCTGGACTAAGCAATAAAAATTGCAGTAAGATAAGAAGTGCTATTTAACAGTCACAGTTTGGTGTTGGATTCCTTGCACTGTCTCATCACCCCTAGAATCCAGTCTATACAGTGCTGAGCAACCTGTGTTCCCACAGCAGCCATCTCATGGGTATCAACGCCCTCCAGGATCAGGTCTTTCATGAGGTAGAGTAACTGTAGAAGTACTGAATGAGTGCACAGAAGTGAAAATCAATAATGTAATTTTTACCATTTCTCCGGAGGTCACTGAGTGCAACATGAATGGAAAAATTTCCCGCTTCACACAGCTGCAAGAAAAAGCGTGACAGCGTTAAAAATAGGCTCCCCTTCTATTTACTCTTCACCCTTTTGTGATCTCCCAGGGTACTTTAAAAAAAAAAAAAAAGAAAAACAATCTATTCTGGACGTGATAAATATCACATTAAAAAACATCCTCTGACAGGAGGATGGAATGTCTTTGTACAAACATGAGTCCATATTATACTCTATTATATATTTATGGTATTTTCCAACGAATGTGGACTCAGTGTCGAAAAGATCAAATTTACTACTTATATAATCCCCTTGAGATCTAAAGGCAATAAACCAAGGGGGTAAAAGTAAGCCCAGGAGATACCTGCTTTATCCTTTAGTTATTTTTATTTCTTTCAATACACACATAAAAATTGATGTGGATAGTTTTGGTTTCTCAAAAGTTATTAAAATCTCAAGGAAGATACATGTTGGATTCTGAGTAAATTTTCTTCTCTATAGTATAATCGATATGAATCATGAAATATAATTGACACAGCTTCTTCCGCTGGTTTTACATAACGCTTCCCCAATCAATTATGCAGAAAGTGTATTGAAATGACCCTTTTATATGATTATGGACAGTCCCCAGTGTCTGCAAATCATAATTACTAAAGCAAATGACTGGTGGTCATAGCTTCCTGAGTTTTATTCCCAGCTCTGTGCTTTCAGTTATGTAGTCTCTCTATAAAATGGAAATAGATTATGAACTCACAGAATTTTCATACTGGGAAGCTGCTTTGAGATCTTGCAGTCAGTGACAATTAGTTTCTCAAAGCAAGTGAACAGCTGATGTTCTAAACGAGTTATGCATACATAGGAAAAATGGGTACATCTTTGTTGGCTACACTGACGTTGCTTCTGCATGTATGAAATGTTCCTAGGAACTGTGAGAATGAACAGACAGTGACTTAAGAATTTTGCTTCATAAGGAAAGCTGTAAAATTTTTCTGAAGCCCAGCAAAATGAACCTCTATCGCTGGAAATTTTCAGCAATATACTTTCTTAGTTGGCCAGTTCTCAGAGTTTTATGATCTATCATGATTCTTAACACTCAATAAACAGTTCACAAAAGAAACTCACTGGTTTTTAAATAGTGGTAGTTCCAGAATCCTTTTAAAGATTATGATAGATCATCCCAGCCGACAAATATCCCAGTGTCAGAATGGATGCTGAATCAAAATCTTCTCTTGTGTATAAGATCACGTTAAGAACTGACAGTTTTATCTGTTCTGCATGCAAGTGATCAACTTCAGTAGTATGTCCCAAGTATTCAAGTTCTAAGTATCTCCTTATCCTACTCACTCCTCCACTTATACAGCAACACACGTTATAAGAGATAAATTATAAGAAATAAGCATTATAAGAAATAAAGCAACACATTTTAGCATTTTATAAAAAGAGCAACAAACCTACCAGAAACATGATCACTGCAAAATTTATCTGTTTTTTCCCATAAGCTGTAAAAAAGAAAAATTTATGTGGGATTAGTACTAGCATACAAATACATAAGTACTTACTTAAATCATACCTATATTTGTTGTTTTGCTACTTACAAGGAGGAGTGTAAAGAGGATGATTGATGTAATAAGCAAGCCAAGCTGCAAATCCCCAGTAATACAAGCAGTTCTGAAAAACAGGGATTTTTTCTTTATTTTAGTACGATCCTCTAGGTCAGTATTCACTACAAGGACCACTGATAACAGTAAATTGGGCTGATCCTTCAAGTTGCTGATAGTACAACAAAAACCAACAGTACTAAGTGTGGTAAGGTGGGAGCAGACAACAATAAAAATAATGGGAAGAAAGCAGAGCTCATAGAGTAAGATTTCATCTCAAGTATCTTGGAGCTGTTAAGTTCACAAAGAGTTTGAGGTAGTATGATTATGCTATTGAAAACAAATTTGTCTGAAAAGCCATTTGGCTAAAGATGAAGTGCCATGCAGACTGTATGTTAAAGACAGATTTGTTTTGCTAACCCCCGAGACTTCATAAAACCACATTTAGGCAGAGTGCTCTCTTCCCTGCTTGCTTTGTATTGCCCAATCTCTTGCCTTTCCTCTTCTCCTTCACCCTATCAGATTTCTTTCTTTCCCATGCTTTAACTTTTCCTTCCCAAAGTCATTATCACTGACGCTTTCCTCTGCCCTTTCACTATGATATCTTTGGTTGTCCCTTTTGCTGCTTTCCTTGGCATTCTGTGATTCAGCTTCCATTCTCTAAACTCTGAGAATTTAGCTGTCACTAATGGCTGTATTGACCCATTCCTAACCAATCTCAGAGCTTGTTCACAGGCTTCACCCATGAAAAAAATTGCTTGCAATGACAATTTATACCCCTTGTTTGGTTTTCCTGGCATTGCCTCTTGTGGTTCTTTCTTCTGACACTCTTGCTGCTTCAGTGTCTTGGTGACAGCTTATATTCTCCGTCCTTACTTATCTGTAATTAGGAGGGATGACCTTTCTTGGCCCATTGCTGCTCTTCCTCAGTGCTGTCACCTCTAGGTGACACTCTCTTGCAAACAGACTTTAACCCTTGTCAACAACTCATAAATTTGCCTCTCATCAGTTGAGATTTCTTCCTTTATCAAACTTAGTGCCTCAGTTTTTAATGTTTTAGGACATGTTTCATTATCACCTGGACTTCAGCAAGACCAAAACTGAGCTCTTTATCTTCCTTTCACCACTTCTGCTCTTGTCCTTCCCCTTATCTTCCCTCCTGTTTTCGCTCTTGAGTAAAACACCGATCCTCTTACTCTTTCTGGTGGTGCTATTTTCTTTGTATTCCAAGATTCACGGACCTTAGACATTTCTAGGTCTTTCTGCTTTCTCCTTCACAGCTTTCCTTTCCTGATCATGCAGCCAAAATTCTTATTCAAGGCTGTATTCTTTCCTGTCCTGACTAGCTTAACATTTTTGTTTTCCTGGCTTTGAATTTTGCAGGCTTTCCCCCCCTATATATGCCAGAACTGCATTTCTAGCAATAATACCTTGAAAAGTGATTACCTCAGCGTCTGCAACCCACACCAGCTGACTGCAGCGTCTGATGGTGCATTTTTCTGCTCTAAACCCCCCATCTGCCGCCAACAGTTGTATCAAATACTCTTTTGCATTTCCACTCTCTTTTCAGACCTAATTGAACCATTGAAGTGTCCAGAGACCTCAGACAAAATGGACCCTTTTTGGGTATGCTGTAATACAAGCACATATTATGTCCTTGCTCTGGGATTATATATAAATAACTGATGAGAAAAAGTGAATTTTTAACCTATAATTACAGATCAGGTTGGATAAAAGAGCAGAGACATTAAATAACTTCACTGTGACAGCTTCCCTTTTCCCTGGGAAAAGCAGCAGAGCCAGTAGAATGACTCCCGTGAGGAACAATCAAGTTAGTGTCCTATCCAGAAACTACTGCTTCCTCCCTAACGCTTCTTCCACCACCACCACCTACAATTTACTAACCACTGTATAGCCTTAGGTGGAAACATTTTCTTATAATCTTGGAATGGCATCTTATGAAAAACCTTTCCCTAATTTCAGGGCTTGGCACAGGATGGGTCATACGGCAATGGATTTCAGTAAAGTAAAATTAAATAAATAAATGTTCGTGGCTCAGCTCCCAACAATACATGCTGTAATTAAGCTGAACAAGTACTATTCATCCAAAGAACATGATTTACTGCAAGAGTATTGCTCAGTTATAAAAAAAGGAGCTTTAAGATGAGTGGATTCTGACACTTCTAAGGTCCTTAGCAGTAACAATACGAATGTCCAACTGCCACTAGAGCCCTTATTGCTCATACAAAAGCTTCCAGTGAGGTTCAGACAGGAACGGCAGACTTCATAAACTCACTTGAAAGAAAGAAATTGTTTCAGTGAATCTTTCCTATTCTAGGATAATAAAACTTTACAACAATCTATACAAGATTCTGTGGATCAAGTTCAGGTATTGCAGGGATCCCATAAATAAATTATTCTTAAGTTTACAAAGTTAAGGTTAGGAATTTTATTTTCTCTACTGTAATTAATGATCCCTATGATGATGAAAACTATTTATTAATGCCCTGCCTATGTTTATTCATAACCAGCATGATTCCCTTCTGTTTGTCTCATCATATCATCTTCTTGTTTAAATGGTATTTCTTTAGATTGAGTGTTTTCTTTCCCTCAGATGTTTTTATAGAAAGAGACAATTTCCCTTCTTCTTATCCATGAAAATGTTCAGTAAGACCAGTCATAAAAATTTCCTCAAAGTCATCTTTGAGGAATTCCACTGGTACCTCCCTCTTATTAATGGTCTAACAGATCCTTTTCTGGCACAACCACAATCATCATTCCTTTAGTTAGTTCCTTTATCATCACACAATTTTTGCATTAACCCAATCTTGTTCACCCTGAGTTCATTGTTTAACAAATCCCGATAAATCGGGTATTCTACCATTCTTTCCATTGCCAAGAAAAATCACATATCTTAGAAAGAATTATACTATGTTAGAATATAGCATGAACTGCTTTAGGTGAACCCCTGCCACATTTTATGGTATCATTTATGCAAATCTCCTCCACTTGGTAATCAAAGGATGAAAATCATAAATCCCATCAGTTCCTGTCTCAGATCTTTGCTTGTTAAGACCAAAAGTCTTGTTAAAGGTGACTGTCCATTGTGCTTAGGAAATAAGGTAGCTATATCATATCTGCTGATTGTGATCAAACACCTAAAATAAGAAGTTTTGTCTATCATCTGTAAGTGAGATAAATAAGGGAAGAGGATGTGATGTTTTTCTCACTGGCACAATTTTCGAGGAACACCATCAAAGTCAATGAAATTATAAAAGCAAATCAAACCCAAGCACTGCTAAGCAGGTAGAAAAACTGTGAGCAACTTTACAGATGAAAGCAAGCACCACCAACCTGAGAAGGTGGAAAAGTGGAAGTGATCAGAATGGCTGGTACAAATGTCAATTTTAGCAGTAGTTTGTATGGTCTGAAAGGAACAGGTAATCATCGGAGTTGGCAGTGAGAAAATGAAGATTTATCACACTGTACGGATTCTTTTTCAAGGTAAAGTTGCTCATTTATTTGCTGTTTAGCATGCATTAGCTACTATTGTGACAAGAACAAGTCTTTAAGAGATCTGCTAGCCTTTTAACAACCCCTGCTCTCTTCCTCTGAAGAAAATACAGTAAATTACTAGGGAGGATTCTTTCTGAGGGCCACTGCTCAACTACAAGCCCTCCTGCCATTCAGAAAGCATGAAACTATTGCCAGAACTACCAGGGCCACTGCACAGCAGTAAGGAGTCAGCCACAAGGGAGCTGCTGGGAATATTGCTACCATAAGACAAATTCCAAGGGACTGTCTAAATACGAAAAGTTACACGCCCAAATGCTGATGCCATACTACACGTTTTCCCAGTTGTAGATTATAATCTCCATTCTTCCTGAGTATAAAGTGTATTTTTGAATATCAGTGTGTGCTCCGTTGCAAACACTCGTAAAATAACTACAGCCCACGTGAAACCATGCAGGCCACCATACTGCTTCACAGCCCTCTAGGAAATAGGGGGTCTGCATCTCCTGTGCCACAGCAGCGCTGGTAACATTAGAGAGCGCTCCTGTGGGAGAAGAAAATGCAGAACAACCAAGCTGTTTTGTCCTAGAGCAAAAAAAGGTAAATTAACACAGTTACTTAACAGCCAAGGGATTGTTAGGGGCAAAGAAGATGTAAAATGACTGTTACAAAAAATACATTTTTTTTTTTTTTTTTAAAAAAAGCAACCCTCCCAACATTGTGCCTGCTTGTGCTGTGTTAAAAGTTAACTTAGTTACTAAAACATTCACACCTAAGGCACTATCTGAGTGAAAAGGGAGGGTCTGCTAAAGGTTTAAAATTCTAAAAGAGCAATGAGACTACTGTGATGTGAATAACAGTACGGCAACATGTGGGTTATACAATAGCAACATTAAGAAATCCTTTGAAAGAACTACAGCTTTACGGGTGAGATTTGCTGTGCATTACTACAAAAGCCACATCCAAAAAATCTGTGCTGCGGAGCATAGGCTGGCTGGGTTGGATTTGTAAGGGGGGGCTATGGATAGAGTCTGACACAATTTACCTTCACAATATTCCTCAGTGGCATAGTCCCATGGGAGAACCGATGAACAAATACTGTTTCAATCAACCTTTTGATGTAGTGGAAAGAATGGCAGATACATGCCAAGCTAGAAACAGCAAGACAAAAGCATTTAAGAGTGCTTAAAAAAAACAAGAGTGGCAAGACATTTGGAATAAGACTACAATGCTAACAAGAAATACTGCTCAAGCCTGCAAACGGACTTACTTAACTACTGGATGCGGGCTTGATGTAAACCTCTCATCCAGTCCATAGACAAAAGGCATGCGGAAATAAAACAGAAAATAGATGAACAATGGACCTGTATATTCTATCAAAAATACCTGCAAAAAGAGAGAAAATAATTAGACAGCTGAATTAGATGATGGGTTTGCTTTGGTTTCTTTGTGATATTTAATGCAGTGGGATAAACACCTCCACTGACCCAGGGTGGCATTTAGAGAGTCAGGGAAGGAATAGCAGGTTTGGGCTTGGGCTGTGAACCTGGTAGACAAGCACATAAATGTTTTGCAGTGCATTTGCTTCAGTTGCATACAAACAGCCATTGCCAGTGCAGCTGACACAGTATGGGTATGAACAGATAAGAATGGTAGCCCAGAGATCATGATAAATATACATGCATGTTACATTTAGGCAGCACTCACCCTCCTCTTGCCCTCAAAAACTATTTCTTTTGGGTGAAGAATCTATCTTGAAAACGAGGGGCTTTGTTTCTAGCAAATTAATTTTGTTTAAACTGGAAAAACAGTTTGGAAATGTTCGCAGATGACCCCATTTGTATGAATAGTTAGCACAACAGATGTCCCAGGAAACAATTCATTCTTTGTTCAAACAACATTTAATTTGGGCACAAATGAGGAAGGGAAAAAAAAAAAAGAGGAAACGAAAGAAGTTATTACTTAACTTGATTTCATTCTGGGTAGGTGTGCATTTTTTAGGACTCTGTTTTAAATTTAAGTTAACTTTGGACCAAACATTAACAGTTGAATTTTCCACACTTCTGTAAGTGAGGAAGGTAGGCCAATATCTCAATTATAAAGAAAGAAGGGAAATTGAGGGTAGTTCTGTCAAAAAAAAAAAAACAAACCAAAAAAACAAAACCAAACCCAAACAAAACAAAAAAAACCCAAAACAACAACAACAAAAAAAAAACCAACCAAAGCAAAACAAAACCAACAAACCCCAGGCCAATAATCAACCATTGTTTTCTCAGAAATTTTATCTAATTTTAGTACTCAGGAAAGTTGTGTTATCACCTTCTGCAACAACCAGCATTTTCTCTGGTGACGATCAGATTTGATTGCAGGTAAGAATTTTGTCTTTTTATTTGATACAACTGAAGTATTTCTTGGCTTACATTTGAATGAAGTAGCTTGAAGGGCAGGGAGAGCATAATGTGTAGGAAAGATCATAGAATGGCAGAAGTCTGGTGTTACTCTGCGCTGTGATATTTTGGTATACATTAATGCGTGTGTGTCTGGGAGTCTATGTTGCCATTAGAAGTTCTTTCCCACCACTATTTTTTGGATTGTGTAATAGTTGCTTGATTTATCAGTATGTATCCAAAGTAATGATGTGAAGATTCTGTCTTACAGAACATTTGAATTCTTTTATTTTACCTCCTATGAATGTTGCCTTTGCTAATTGTCATTAACACAAGCTTTTATTAATGTCTCATAGCTAAGAAATGGTAAATGTGACTTTAAATTACAGGGTACTCTTGCCTTCATGCTGTGCTGTTTCATTAGAACTAGTGTAATATGTGCATCATGGGCCTTCTGAAGAACTGGAAGGGTCTTTGATCACCACATTGCACAAACAGCAGTGCTGTGTTGCCTGCTGAGTGGGTTGTGACAGAATTTGTGTTTGAGCTGACAATAAATACGCGAGGTCTTTGTGGATGGCTACTAACATTGCAGAGATTATCAGCGGCCATTAGCCTGCCACTAGCATCCTGGGATGCAGCCACACAGAGACAGCTAATTGATCTTACTTCTGTGTATTTACTGCTGAAGTCGCTTCTGTTAGTGGTATGTGAACTTCCTCACGTGCCTCTTTGCGGGACAAACATGTAGGAGTGTAATCCCAGTCTTTGTCAGGAAAGTTACACAGGCCCTGTGAAGCAGATCCCCAAAGGCATTTAGGCACCTGATTCCTAGGGATTTTGTGGTAGACACCTAAATCCATTTGAGAACCTGCACCTTAGTTCAGTAGAGCCAACTTACCCTGCAGCAAGTTTTCCACTGCTGCTCTCCCAGGGAACTAGGCATTCAGAATATCCTCTTACCGCTTTCCCTGATTAAATGAACTGAAGCAATGAGGATTCATTGCCTGCATCCACTGTCAGAGCAGGCATCATGCAGAAATATTGGAGAGAGACAAAAAGTGATGTAAGGATTAATTATAGGAAAATAGCCATTCAAATGGCTCAGAGTTGAAGCATAGCTCACCGTAGTCCATCCTATCTGTGGCCCTAAATCTTTAAAGTATAAGGTAGCAGTTGTGCCAACAGGGAGGTGCTGCAGGATTTCCTCATCCCTCAGGGACTTTCCTTCTGAGAAGGAAAGAAGTAATTACATCTCAATGAAATTCAAGTCAACTTTGATAGCATACTATCTTTATATTGTGCTTTAACTGATCTGTGATGTTCTTTGATGTGACATGGGTTTATTGGAATCTCAAAAAACAAAGAATGTTTAGACTTTGTTTTGATTTATCCCTGCAATCACATATAAGCCTCGATCCTCTATTCACATCAAGACACTTGGAAGAATTCTCAATCCTGTGTGCTGCCCAGTCTAGTAGACTGGCTTCATCACTGCTACAGCAGAATTTGCTGATAGGTCACTGCCCTTTAACACAGTTCACTGACCTCCTGGTCAGCTGCACCTCCTTCTCTCTCCTCCCTCTTCCTCTCTTCTCACTGTCAGACAAACAGAAGCTAGGATAAACTGAGATTGGAAACCTCTCCTACAGAGGTTTTCATTGCCTCCTTTTCTCCCAACCAACCAAGTGGGGATTCCACAGGACTTAAGCTAGTACTCAAGTTTTTAATGCCTAGGTTTGGGGGAAACTGCAGAAGGCCAGAATTTTCTCTTGGCAAGTCTCAAAACATAAATCCATGGAGGAATCTGACAAGCTAGATCTTTGACGAAGGAAATAAGATACTCATAGGCCTGTTTTCCGTGGACAGATTCTACACAATGAACTACTCTTCACCAGCCTACTGTTAAGGGACTGTTTAAACAAAATTATGCTTAATGGAAGCAAAACAAGGAAGTGCTACATTTTATACTGAATGCTAAGATGAATTAATGCAGTTTGGCAATTAGATTTTCTTTTGTGCACCCAGGCCACGTACTAAGAGGCTTCTAGTAGCAATACCTCCAAGTGCATTAATGAAGTCAGCCAGCTGGCATTGGCTTTGTCAGCAAATCCTATATTCATGGCAATATGTTTTGCACTAGCTTACCTCAAAAGAATTCTAATTCCTGCCTGAAAGCAGAGGATTGTGTGAATTGATAGCTCTAACTCATAGCCCTTTTTAATACTCCCAGCAAGGCATCACTGTGGAGATCATTTCACTGCAGCCAAGGAAAATTAGTATCTAGATTCTGTGCTGCCTGTCTTGAAAGCAAAAGTGCTCCGTAGTTAGAAAGTGCTTTGGAACAATGTGCAGACTCACGAGTTAATTACCAAGCACCAGGCAAGAGTGGAACTCTGTTGAATACTTTCAAAGAATTAAATTGGTTCTGGATTCTCTTCAGCCTTCATAGTGCTAATTAACATAGCTGGAAACTCATTCTTAAGAGCTAATGCCCATGCAACGTACACCTTTTACGCCAGGTCCCTGCTCAGAGCTTTGTTACTCTAGTCCTCACCAGTACTTACTTGGATCGAGTTTTATGGACTGCCTTGCTGGATACCACCGAGGATCTGTAAGACCGTACAGAATTGTGTGATAGACAATGATTGGTTTACTTCATCCACTATGATAAGGAATACAATACAACAAGGTAAGATTTAGTCAAAGATTTTTAGGAATATTTATTCAATGTGAACATCTATGAGAAATCATGCAGCAGAAAAAAATACAAAGCTGTATCAGGATAGTATAAAAAATTCTACTGAAACCTCTCTGTGATGGCATTCATGTGCAGGTTACTCAGCATTACATATGTACATGACGTTTCAAATTATGTCATTTTCTTCTGTTTATATAGTGGATATTCTGATATGATGTGAACTGCTGCAGAAGTTATACTCACATAATTTATGGAACATCAATCTGATCTCCCTAATTGTGGCATTTGGTTCCACCTAGGCAACAAAAAATATTGCACATGTAAGATGTGTATTTTGAAAGACAACTATTAGGTGTAAGAATATTCAAGTAGAAATGTGGCTTAATGTAATGGTATCACTTTCTTACAGGTGGCTAGGATTGGTATGGGTGATTCAAAGCGCTTCTTATGGGAAAACAGGAGGACAATTTGTGACATCTGTTTCAGAGGCAGCTTCTCCAGGAGCGATCAGGAGTTACTACAACAGCATTGACAGTTTGGTGGCTTATGAGTGAGTAAGGCACAAGTGGCATCATCTTACTGAAGCAGCTGAAGTTGTGCCCCTTGCCCAAAAGCTCCTTCTAGAAAGGGTTGAAGTGCTCTGTAGTTAGTATGAAGTGTGCATAATGGTTGCCTCTTCAGTAGCCAAAGAAAGGCTATCAGGAGATGAAATATTCCTCATAAACACTAAGTTTACTTAAGAAAAGTTAGTAATTTTCAAATAGTCACCTAGCATTTTAAATAGACTTTTGTTTTACCTTGTCTAGGAAGCATAGCTGTTTCTTTGTCTTCCAATCAAGGATTTCCACCTGATAGGACACAAAATGATAATTATTGGCTAAATAATATCTAAACTTTTAGTTGATTCCCAAATTTACAATCATCATTCAGAATGAGATACCATTTTTCTCTGATCTGTGGACTGTCTTAAAAACTCTTCTGATGTGCTCAAGAGACAGCTTTAATCATAGCCAGGTTCCCAGGTTCTCAAAGCACTCAACTTGCAAAAAAAATCATATTCTTGCCAAATAAACTGTCTTCCTGTATATACAGAAAGAGAAGTAGCTAAATTACTGATCAAACACATTCATCTGGGGTATTTTCTTATGCTAGAGCAAAAGGAACAAATAAGGGGTAGAGCAGTTTAACAGGAATCACCACAAATGAGAATTTTTATGATTTGTAAAACTAGAAATACAGTTTGAAGGAAAATTAAATGTGTACATATATGCATGTAAGCAAATATTCTGAGAACATGCAGCTTGAAGATTAATGTGCATTGTTCCCATAATATTTTTAAAATTGTATATTTTAATTGTAAAGAGAATGGAGTATTTTAATTGTAAAGAGAGTGGAAAACATCAGCGAACATAATGAGCAAATGCAGTTAAAGATCGGGACTTCCCAAATCCTTAAGAGGTTGTTATAGGAATAGTCAGTGTTACTCTTGCCTCTCAGTATTTATAACTACATACTAGCATTTTATATTCCAAGCAGTGGTTTAGATACAGCTCTGAAAAGGAAAGAACAGTTTATTTCCATGATCATATGGCACTTTGGCAAAAGGTTACAATTTTAATCAACAGCCAAGCACAAAAGTCCCCAGGCACTTCAAAGCCCAGTTGCAGCAGGCTGGCTAGACCTGGAATACAGTGACGGTGTTTTGATTTCATTTATTCTTATCAAACACTGTCATGGAACTTTGTGGTATAGCTAAGAGGGAAAGCTTATCTGTCACACTAAAGACTGGGACTATCATTACTTAGTACCAAAAGTGTTTGTTGATTTTTTTATTTTTTTTTAAATAAACATCTAGCATTAATTATGTTTGGTATTAACTGGCCAAGAGGATAGATTAACATTAGACTTTAAATATGATTCCTTGCTAAAAATAGGAGTCACGGTCCAGTATCTTTCTAATAGGGTTGCTTTGAAGAGATCACTTGGTTAGAGTATCTTATTTCCTTGTTTTACTTGTCCCAAATTGTTCTTTCTCTATTGATGCAGCAATGGAGCACTTCAGTTCCAGCCAGAAGTACCAAATCAATCTGATCTCTACAAAGAATACTAAAGCAGTGATATTTTCTACCTGTGCATTGTAAGCTCTAAATTGACATCAAGGGACAAAAGCACTTTTCCTCCTTTGAGCTGGGATATTACATTTTCCCTATATTTTTTATTATTTTATTATTTGAAATAACACAAATTGCAAGTGTTGATGTCTCTGTTTGTGGGACATCTCCATGGGAAAACAAATGAAGCGGACTTCCCTTTTCCTATTCTTGAAATACAGCATTCTGACTCTTGCAGTCCACGGGACTTGCTACAATGATTATTGAAAACTTTGGTGTATCTCAAAGCTCTTAAGTCAATGAATACCACTGGGTTGCCCTAGAGACTGCAACGGCACCCACAGTTTTAGCATTCTCCTTCCTGTTCCATACCTACTCCCAGCAAATGCATTTTGAACCAGAATCCCCCAGGGGCAGTTTTAGTCTATGGCCAAGAGTGGCTGTATTAGAGGAATCTTCTCCAGGGCAAGTACAGAGTGGTTTGGGTATCTTTCTGACACCTGTGCTCCTTTAGCAAGGCCATACTGAAAATTATAGAGGATTTTCTTTTGCTCTGTGGTTCCAAAGCAAGAAATGTCATCTTTTCTGAACATAATGGCCAATCACATAAGCCCACATAACACTTGAACACAGTGTTTCCTGTCTTCAGGCGCAGCACCAAGTCAGTTAATGTATTGGTTGGCAACAGTTGATAGATACCCAGCAATCTGTTCTTGGAACACTTACTGATGGGTATCATCCCTTTCAAACATAAATTGTTTGGCTCAGAGAACTTTAATTCCTATGTGTTTTCAAAGCATTTAGCACAACAGGACACTGACTGTTGGCTTGCACTAGTGCAGTATGACTTAGAGTCCACGTATTTGGTGAATTTTTAAAGGCTTTTTCAATTACAGCTTCCCTAAGACTTTGAGTAGAACTTACTCAATAGACAGATTTGTGTACAATAGATATGCTAAAACTCTTTTATAAGTGACCAGAAATACATATTTTTGATGTTTAGATGACAAATTTGTTCTAGTGCAAAAGGATTAAAGATTACTTGTGTTTTTAATAACAGAAAAAAATCTTGATTATTTTTGTTTAGAACAGGTCGAGGGCAAAGAAAAATCAATATACAATATAAGCAGAAAAAAGTATATTCAACTTAAACTTGTATTCAGAAAATAAAAGGCAAAAATAAAAGGGGTGAAAGATTATTCACAGGGGGGAAACAGCATAGGGAGCAAACAGCATTTTAAAAAGATTTTAAGATGCAGTGTCCCTGCAATAGGATTACAAAAATACAGTCAACCAAATTCACATGGCTTAAAGCCATTTCAAATACTTAAGGATCAACAGATCTTCAAAAATTATGTGGTAACTATTATGGAAATATTGTCAAACTTATCATGTCTATGTATCCAGGAAGTTTTATTTGCAGTCATTTCTACTCAGCAGATGCAGTAAACTGGAGCTGAGTGAGATTTTGTGAGCACTGACATAAGCACATATTGTATTGATTTCTTTTGAAATTACTCTGTAAAAAAAATATGCTTATTTTACAGTTTGGGAACCAACAAGCCCAAGAAAGAGTAAGGCAGAATGAATTCTCCCTGAACTCTTAGATTGTTTGCATAAGCCAGGTTCCTTGAATTTATACTAAAAAATATCCAGTGGATGCAACAGTCCTAATTAAATCTTGCTAAACATTTTATTTTTCCTATCCAATTAGTCATTTTCACTACCTCCTGAACTTTTTTGGTATATTGTGTTGTTCCTGAAAGTAGGAAGCATGTCTTAGCGTGAACTCACACTACGGTGTATCAAGATTAACTTTCTTCAAGCCAGTGGAATTAAGGCAAAGGGAAATTGCTGTAAGTGTACTCACACTGACAACTATGTTTTTGTTGCTGCCGCTGCTACAAACTACTTTCAGCCTGAAATTTCCCTTGCACAGGAATGTGTGAACTGTTGCAGAGGATGAGTCTGAGGATAGCAATCTAGAACAGTTTCTTTCTGAAGCAGCCAGCAGCAGGTGGCTCAGAAAAATAAAACAGGGCAAGAATATAGTGACTGGGGGTAAAAGAGGAGACAGGCACAGAAACTGCTTTTTCCTGCATCAGAAGTGCTGCTTTTGTATTTAATAGCTTTTCCTGGATTTTTCCTCAATTAGTTTATCCACTTGCCTTTTAAACCTGAGTAAACATTTTGTATGCATTGTGTCCTGAGGCGGGGAGTTCCACAGCTCATTCATGTGCTGTGTGAGCATTTCCCAAAGCAATACCACAGCAAACGTTTAACCACAAAGCAAAAGTTCATCGTCTTACCTGCGGAGTGCTGTACCTCATTCTGTAAGTAGCTCAACTAAGTAAAGCCTTACCTCTCTGAAGAAAACTACTCATATTTCATGAGTCTAGAATCTTATTACATTATTTCACTATGTATAAAGAGAAAAGATACAGTGACACCCATACTCAGAAAGGTTTTATACAAGTAAATTTCACTTTTGTAGAATTTAGATGTCTAAGATTTACAGGTTCACAGGACACCCATTAAGTACTTACCCCTCAGCTTCCTAAGTCCTGCTCCTATACAAGCCAACGAGCACCATTGCCTGAACTGTGCTGAAACTCATAGTACATTTTTATTTCTTCCACCTGTTTCATATTTGTTAGTTAGGCACACTTGCATCTAAATCCTCAAGGACCTTGATCCAGCAATCTTTATCCTGAAGTCAGGACAATGCACAGCATTTAGATTATAGAATCATAGGATAGTTTTTGTTGGAAAGGACCTTTAAAGGTCATCTAGTCCAATCCCCCTGCAATGAGCAGGGACATCTTCAACTAGATCAGGTTGCTCAGAGCCCACTGCAACCTGCCCTTGAATGTTTCCAGGGATGGGGCATCTACCACCTCTCTGGGCATTATTTCTGAATGAAACTGAACTGTCAGCAAAGGAGATGGTCTAGTTCTTCATGCTTTATATGTAATGGTTAGAAACACTGCCAGGAATTTCGAAAATTGCTTCAGACTGGTTTTGGCCATTCTCCACTCCTCACCTGTAAGGCTTGGACCACCAAGCAAGGAGTAAAGTATCCATGAGAGACCAAAATGTACAGGCAGGAGAGGAAAGAGGTGAATCACAATGAAAAGGAGAGTCTACTACCAAAGAAAAATCCTGAATTCCTATATCTCTGGGCTACTTCTAATACTGCTCCTTTCCACTGTCATTCTGTTCAGCATTTCCCTGCAGTGGGATACCACACAGCGAAGGGGTAGAGTTGAAGTAAACCTGGATACCTTAACCAAATTGTCATAGCCAGTTTTGGAGACGGGTGCATAATCTGGAGTCATGGGAAATCCCAAGTCACTTTGTGGACCTGGACCTGAGGATGGTAACAGTTGCAGAGCTACAAATGGCCATATATCAGAAAGACAAATCCATTTGCATAATTGACAGACGATAAAAGGAGTCTATGTAAGAACAGTCAGAGAGGAAAATGAAGGTGAATTCCCTTGGTGTGGGACACTGGTTTATTTTTTTTACAAAATGGAAAAGCCATTAGAGACCTGTGCTTTCCTGGTGAATTCTGGGTCTTAAAAGCCTACAAAATCTTTCCAGCTTCCACTAGCATGGCATCTTGCAGGATACACAAGATGGGAAAAGAACCTGCACCAGTTAATACTGACTCAGTGGGTATTCACTCACACTGGCTAACACAGGGCTGCACGTTGCCAATTTCCCAGGCATACTGAGGAGTCACATCATTCACTGAGTATCACTGTCACTGTGAAGCAGATTGGAGTGCCTCCATCTGAGAATCTAAGCCAGCTTTGACTCAACACTAAGTAGACATTCAGGTTTTTCAACACCACTGTGTGGCCTTTTCCATGTGCAACAGAGAATATTCGTTGCCTCGAGGCTTTAATTCATGGCGACTGTTTTCTACAGTGACAATATTCAGGCAGAAGAGATTTATAAACTCTTTGTGAAATCACAACCATTTATTTGCATCAGCACTGTGATTTGCAGTGTTCAGCTGAACTATCTATAGTTCCATTACTACACTTCATGGATCATTTGGTGTATGACTGTCAAAACATACATCCAGTGTATGCTTTTGACATGAAATTGGAGAGACTGGAGAGACATTTTTCCCTTTTATTTTACCCAGAGATACCAAGGATAGGTCTGTTGCCCTTTGATAGGGCAGGAAGCCCTAGGAAGTTTGGAGCCCTTATACTGACAGGTGCACTCACAAGTTCTGTATTACTTTTTTTAAAAATACACTTTAAAGAAGTCTATTATCTTTTCTAAAATCTTCTCATCTCTGTCTGTGATAATCTTAAGTGTTACTTATGAAAACAGAGCAGATGTCTTCAAATAGCAGGGCAATTTTCAGCAGTGTCCCTTTAAATGACCGTTCAAATAGCTCATATGTGGCCTTGTCTTGCTCAGGCAGCTCTTGGAGGATACAGAATCTTAAAATCCTCTGCAGTCCTGCTTTTGGCACTTGCTCTCCATGCTCTTACTTGATGAGGCTTTAGACAGCATAGCTCTGAGTGGGACAAACCTTTGTAATAGGAGCTGTGACATCTCAGCAATGCTAGCTGGGCAGCAGTCACCCCCCCGCGCATTCAGAGGGTTTTCATCACAGTCAGAAGGGGGAGAAGCTTTAAATGCCAGCAAGGGGGGGGAGCAGGGAGGGAGGCAGTACATTATTGCTTCTAGACTGTACTGCATATGTCAGTTCAATCTATCCACAGGGAGTGAAGACTCCAAAACGTTTTTGGTTATCACTGCTCACAGAAGGCACTTCCCATCCAGACCAGTTAAAGAAGTAGAACTGCAGCTCTTATGACAGCAATTTTCTACAGTATGAGTGTATTAGTTCAAGTATCTTTCCTCTAGGAGGTCAGAGCACCATACTATTTGCTTTATATGAAATGCTTTTGAAGACCTAAACCTGTCAAGTAGAAAGAAAGTGTAGAATTAATTAGTCTAACTTCAGAGCTCTCGTTTATGTCTGAGCAGGTCACATAGACATCCTTTGTATGGGAAGGAGAAAAGCAGGCACTTTTAGGATAAACTGTATCATAAGCTCTGAAACATATCTGAAATAGGTCAGAAGAGTTGTTCTCTAATCAGCTAGGGGAAATGAGCACTCCTAGAGAAAATTTATTTTCTAGATACAAGTCTGTGTCATAAGTTTCTACATTTTCGGAGGTAATTCTCATGAATTTATCAGGTGCAGTACTTTCAGGTATCCACGTATTTCTTTAAACTGTAGTTGCTCTTGCTAAGCTTCTCCTGAGCTACTGGTGACAAAAGAAAGCTGAGGTGAAATTAGAAACATACCAGTACCTGAAGCAAACAAGACCTATTTTAGCTTTATTACAGAATAAGAAACGTAGAGGCAGACATGGAGACATAGATCTCGGAGTACAGGAACCTGACTTTGTGTATCAGTTCTAATGCAGACATCTCTTAAGTAGAGGGAAATAATTCAGACACTCCAGATCTTTTGCTGTCCATCCATTAGGTCTAGCATACTTCGGCTTAATTAGCTGGTTGCTCATAATTCTTATTACTAAGTTTGAACACAGCCATTTCAAAATAAGGAGTTAAAAATACTTCCAAAGCTGAATCTGCCTTTCACCAGCTTCTTAGTAGTCACTTTCATACAACGTCTGTTTCTCACGGGTTTCTGTCTTTAGCTGCTTGGGAAAGACGCTCCTAAAGAAAAGCAAGGGAATTGACAGCCAGTGTCTCAGCACTCACAGTCAGTCTGATGTTCTTGCCCATCTTTTTGTAGGTTCATTCACCAAAGGCTAATTTTATTCTTGCATAAAGGAGGGGACCTTTCTACATACTCAGGAACCTATGAAATTGATTGTGTGCTAGGCATGATCAAATGCACAAGCTCAACAAAACAGGAAGAAATATTCCACACCAATAAACCTCTGCTAAAATTGTAACTGTCATATCCTAAAAACTTCAGACGGTGACAGTTTGGTGACTGTAAAGTGTTTCATGATTCTTATAAGGAAGCACCACAGAAGAGCAATAAAGAGTAAAGGTTCTGGAGATGTACAGGGAAAAGTAGGGAACTATGGGAGTACCTCAGACTGGGAATGATACATTTGTAACACCAGAAGAGATTTCCCCCCCCCCAAGAAAGCATTGGGAGAGGTTGGGCACTTACTTTCTCTCTTTTGATAGCTCAATTTTGAATGTGTGATGGGGAAACATAATTCAGAACTCAAATTCAATTAATTCATAACAGAAAGCAGATCAGTGGGGAGAACGGTGCGGGTATGCAACAGCACTGCTCAGTGCTACTTAGACTGTCTTTGTCCACATCCTACACCCTGAGTCAGCTCAGACACACACTGGAAGACTTAGGCAAATCTGTTTCCACCCATTATCTGCTGTACAGAGAAAAGGACTAAGACATACACGGCTGACATGTAAATTCATGAGGCGTTCTGAGTTTGGATTAGTGTTGCTTAGACACAGGGTCTTGATTTAGGACTCAAAAGACCTGTATCTGCTGCTATTGTTCTGCCTAGCCAGGTGGAGCAGGTTATTCCACTTCCATGTGCTTCCCTATTTGCAGTACTAGGTAGCAGTAATGATGTCCATGCTTTTGAGGTCTTCTACTAACAAGTTCGGTGTGGCTAAAGCAGAAGAGCAAATCTGCAGGTCAGATGATAACCTAAGACGTTCAGGAGGGTAATACACGTGCCTGCTCCTGCACTGCGATCTCACAAGAGTGTGGGACACTGGTGAAAATGCAGGAGGTAGTGAAAATCTTGGCACTGCAGAGGAAAAGACATGGTGCAGGTGCCAACCTTACACCCACAAGAGCTACAGGCAGTTTATTTTGCTGAACTGTTTGTGACATCCAGAACACTTTCATGGCTTTGAAAAGCAAAATCAAACTTTTAAGTCATGGTAAGTAACTGAAGGAGTGTCTGGTTTTCAGATTGTTTTGGATTCTTCTAAACGTTATAACAACAAATGGTTTGTATTTCATGGGGTGAGGGGGACACGGGATGGAATTACGTGCATTTTTATGTGAGTCACCCTGAAGAAACTGAAGTGTAAGCCTGCAGAAGCCTATACAGGATGACTGACATTTAGCTTGTACCGATCTGGTTTTGGTACAAGCCACTCTTAAGAATTTTTGTACTAGCCAGCCTAACTAATTCTGGCAAAGAATCGGCGTGGCTGTGTACTTAACTTGAAGACATACACACCCCTAGGTGCACGTTAACTTTCTGTACACACAAGGAGCCGAGTGTACTGAACTCCGTCCGCTTATTTTTCATTTCCCACGCCAGACTGGAACGCCCCGTTCTAGCAGGGGGCCGGTGGAGCCTGCCCGGGGCGGGGGCCACGGGGCACCGCTCGCCCTCGCTCTTCTCCGACGGCCGGTGCGCGCTGCCGAGCGCAGCCGGGCCGGGAGCCGTCCTCTCGGCCAGGGCACCGCGTCCCTCCCGGGCAGCTGAGCCGAGCCGAGCCGCCCTGGGGTCGGTGCAGCCCGGGGGCCGCCTGGCTCAGCGGGGCGGCTCTTGGCGAGGTGCACAGAGACCGGAGACACGGTCCTCCAAGAAGTTGGGGCCAGAAGATGCCGAGAACATTCCTCGCTCTTTCCCTAACGGCTGGGATGCCGTGCCAGACGCACCCCGGCAGGCTGACCACGGCTCTGCCTTCGGGAGGATCCGCGGAAAGCCCAGAGCCATCGATCTGGCGCCTTCGCGGATCGCTGACAGCCCGCCTGGAGCCCGGCACCCCCCACCCCTCTCTCCGACGCCGCGCCCGAGAACCACCGGGGAGGCGGGGAAGAGGAGCGGTGAGGGGAACATGCCCGGGGAAGGGAAAGACAGGGATGGACGGGAGCCACATATGCCTCTTCGCCCTAAGGAAACCCCGGCTTTAGCGGCGGTGACTTGCCTTGGCAAACCCGGTTCCCGGGCGCTCCAATGCAGATGGAGGGGGAAAAGAGAGGAGTCCGCCGGGACCCCGGGCAGCCCCATCCGCCGCCGGAGGGATGCTGCGGCGCCCGGCACCGTCCGCCCCCACCCCCGGCGCCGCCCGCACCCACCTCGAAGAAGCCGGCTCTGCCGCTCATCCTGCGGGCTGCCGCCGCGCCGCCTCCCACCGCCGCGGCACCTTCCCCGGGCCCCCGCGCTGCGGCCAATCCGGCGGCGCCCGGCCCCGTGGGGAGGGTTCCCGGGGCAGCGCCGGGCCGGGGGAGGCGGCGCTCGGACTCCACCGCCCCGCCCGGGGCCGCGGGTGCGCGGCTGGGGGGACAATTCCGCGTAAAGGCGGCAGCGGTGTCCCCGGCAGCCTGCAGCAGTGCGGGGACCGCCGGTGCCTCGCATCAGCCCAGTTCCGCAGCTCCCGGTGTTCAAAATTCTGGAGGGGAGGGTAATGTTCACCCACCGCCTGGAGTGACAATTCAGTGGCATTTCATTTGAAAGGGTAATTTATTTGTCTTCAAGCATTACAGAATTACGGCAGGAAATAAATCGCTTTTCATGGTTTGGTTTTTTGGTGTTTTGTTTTGGGTGGGGTTTTTTTTCAGATCTGAAGTAGCTGAATGAGACAACCTGCAAAAATACAACTGACTGTGAGCCAAAAAGCATCCTCCTTCCTTCCTCTGATAGTTTACCTTAGGTTTTGCAGTGACTGGATTGACAACAGAACTCGTCTGAGATCCTGTCTTCTGTGATGTGTTCCTGCTGCCACGGAGAATTAAATGCAGAGCATAAAGCAGGACAGAGGCTGATACTATTTTTCCTCCCACCAGTCTTATGTGGTATCCTTTTTCTAGAGCTAAGGTAATTAAATATCAGAACTATCAGAAAATCCTACAATGCTGCAAAGGAACATTGCTTTTTCATTGCCATAAATTGCCATTAGACAGAAAGATTTATGCTATGCACCATTTGAAAACAAACCTTCTGCAATTCCCAAATTTAACCTGCTTCCACAGAATTATAACCATCAAAGCTACTTAAATGAAATATCAAAGAATAAATTTCACTAAAAGAAAGGGCCTCTTCTAGAAAGCCAGAAGGTCCATCAGAAAGACCCACGGAACAGAATTCACTACAAGTGTAAATACGGGTAAATCTGTGAAGGAGTAGGGAGGCGTATACGTCTTCTCGAGCCGATTACAAGTCTGGATGTTCAACCTTTGGGTCAGGTTTGACCTGGATTTTTACATTAAAAAACCCAAACCTACTGTTTTTCCAAATAATCTGACTCTTCTTTCAGTATATTTCACTTCCAGGTGTTCTGTCTTCATACAATGAGGAAAACGCTTCAAATACGTGAAAGTAATCCAATACGGAGAAGTAACTGGAACACAAGTATAGAGAACATTTAAACTAACCTTCTGTACCAGAAAGCGATCAGGCAGTGCTTCAGACTGGCAGAAGTTATGCAAATGGGTTGTCTGTATTAGCGCAAGATGCAGCCTGGGGAAGGCAAATCTGTTAGAAACACAGTTGAAATTCCTGTGCTGCCAGACAAGCTACAATTTGTGGTTTACTGTTCCCTTTTTAGTTATGGAAGAAAAAAAAAAAGAAAAAAAGAAACCCACACACCTCTGATTTCCAATACAGAGGGACTTTAATGTTCAGAATGTGGCTTTCCATTAGCCACCTCCTCCTTTTAAAATATATCCCCAAGCCACAATCCTTCAAGATTCACCCATCCTGCCTTCACTGAAACCAGCCAGGCAGTCAGTTTTAAGTTTCATCAAAATGTAAACATAACCAAAGTAGATAAGCATTTGGAGGCCTTTTATCTCAGTGTCTACCCTCTGTCACCTGGAAGCATCGTGACCAAAATTCGGATGGGTCCGTTAATTTTTCGGAGCCTGGAGCAGCTACACGAGCACTGTTTGTGAGGCGACGACACCGGGCCCGCCACAGTCGCTCACGGCCCACCGGGAGGCCCGGACGGCGCCTCGGGACCGGCGGAGGGAGGTACGTGGTACCTAACAGCGGTAACCCGGGCGCATCTCAGCCCGCGACATCGGGGCCGCACTAACTCCCAGACTACACCTCAGCGGCCGCCACAACCGGCCGGAGGCGCGGCGGCACCGGCACCAGGCCCCACCCCGCCGGCTGAGGGGCGGCGCGCAGGCGCGGCGGTGCAGCTCCTTGCCGCCCCGCCTCGGGCCGGGCCCGCCCCGCCGCGCATTGTCCGCGCGCCATGTGACGGGGGACGGTTACAAACCGGTACCCCCGCCCCTCACCGCTGCTGCCGTTATTTGCGCTGAGTCACGGCGCTGTCCGGTGTTGTGGAGAGCCCGGCGGTTTTTGTCTTCGTCGTCGTCGTTGTGGTGCCAGCCCTTTCCCATGGGGACGGACGGCGCCCGCGCGCTGCTGGAGCGGGCGGCCACCCTCACCCTGCAGACCGGCAACCTCCTCAACTGGGGCTGCCTGCGCAAGAAATGCCCGGCTACCCCCGGCGAGGAGGTGAGCGGGGCGGGCCCCGGGTCTCCCCCTT
>VXBJ01002118.1:466740-477340 GCA_013400055.1 Nycticryphes semicollaris | reverse complement strand
GCCTGCGCGGCGAGGGTGGGAGGTGGTGGTGCCGCGGTCGGTGCGGCGCGGGGAGGGGGGAAGCGCCGGGTGGCCCTCCCGGTGGATGAGGAGCGTCTGAGTGATCGAGGCGCTGTCCGGAGCAGGGCTTGTTTTTCTGGCGCTGGACAGCGCGGTCCGGTGTCCCCCCTCGAGAGGAAGGGGGTTTAGTTGCCCCAAGGGCCTGGGACCGGGCAGCGCCTGAGGGAACGCGGCGGAAAGGCAGTGGGCTGGCGGTGTGGCGAGTCCAAGGGCCATCCAGGGCAAGCTTCGCAAGCCACAGTCCACATACACACACACACAAGGTGCCTCTGGAAGCGTTTTGCTGTCTTCTGAGTTTCTCTGAAGAAACCAGACCGCGTTTCTGCGCTGGGGGAATGAAGAATTAAAAACGCTTGTAAGTTCGAGTACTGTCTGTGGTGGCAAAGGAGACCCTTGATGCTTCCTTGGCAAGAGGAAGATGAGGATAGGTGTGGGCTGGCATTACTAATAGTGAACGTTCTCTTTTCCAACCTGAAATTAATTTTAGTAATTTTGTCGTGGTGACAAGTCTCAGGAAAATGAACCATTGCTGTTTAAATGTAGCTGTCATTCTTTATGAAAAAGTGGAATATACCTTTTGATTACCAATTTAAAGCTGTTGCCCTAGCAATATGTGTCAACATGTAAAATTATCCTGATAAAATGGCTGGAGATCCTGTGGTCTTGAACTTCAGAACCCCACTATTATTTGCTGTCTCCCCATGACACAGTAATCTGAAAATGGACATTTAATCATCAGAACTGTGAATCTGGCTGATTATTGCTACGTAGTGGCACTGCTAATAACCTAGAAGTTGGTTGATTGCATATTAACCATGCACAAATGGTAAGAAAGGTGACTGGGAGGATGATGTAATGAGAAGGAAGAATTCATCATACTTTTATTTAGTTGTTACACAGTACTACCTTCTGTTTGGCCTGGTTGCTTATTCCAGCATTCTGTGATCTGTGTGAAATAGGGCTAGACTCTGTAGCAAAGAGATACTGTATGGTACAGGCACCCTTGTGTGAGTAGTTCCTGGAGGGTTGTTCAAGAATGGCTAGTGTTCATGACTAATTAGTTACTGCATTTTTAATTCATTCTTTTTACAGGGAGATCCACATTTAAACATAAGGCTGCCTGCTTTCCAGAGTTGCTGGAATTTCAAAAGCAAATAGTTGGTATTAATTGGAAGACATTGCCTTTTAACTGTTCCATTTGGTGTGGTTACTGTGTGTATAGTTCTCAGTGGCAGATGCAAGGCAAAGTTTTGCAAACTATGAACCCTAACTTTAGGAGTTTGGGGATGTAGCTGTATCTGGAAAAGCTGGTCACAGCAGTCAAATACACTGCACTTTTTGCACATGTTGAGGGCAGGGCAATGGTGCATATTGGAGAGAGACTTGTGCGTAATAACTGTGCTTAGAAATGTAAAGTGTGGCAGTTGCAAAGTAGCAATATTTAAAATACACATATTTAGCACTGTCTATCTTTCTCTGAGAAAGGAAAAGATAATGTCGTAAGTTGCATCAAAATAGGCTGAAGAGTTCTAGCATTGTGGATAATTTAGTGGGCAAAAATAAATTCTTACCTTTTGACTAGTTATTTTTTGCATTTTAAATGACTGGGAAATAATACTTTGTAAGCACAAATTCTATACATTATTATTGTCTTAAACCTTGTGAAATCCAGCTTAATGGGTGTGTGTTGTCTTGTAGTTTGTGCATAGCATTATGAGCTTTCTGAATTAATATCACAGGAAAATGCTATTTAGTGGTACAAAAAAAAAAGTATCCACATAGTTATAAAATATATTGCTCAAAGTGAAGTAAAGCTGCGGCTCATGAAAATGCTCCGTACCTTTGGCATATAGCAGTCTTGACATTGCATTTACTTAGCCTGCAGGGTAACAACTCCTGAAATGTGTCAGAGGGAAACTAGAGCGTTGATCGGTACAGCTGAAGCACTGGTGCAATATGCAGTGAACTAGCTGATTTAGACTTACTAGTTATGCCTTATTAAAATCAAGAAAATCCATTATCAGAATCCTAGTTAAGTTTATTTTGCATGGGTGAATGCAGGAAAAGTGCAAGTGTGGGGTAGGATCTGAAGATTCCCTGTTCAGTAATGAAGGACTTAAAAGCATTAGTGGTTTGGCACAGTGGAATGAAATGAAAAGAGTCAGATACGTGTTGGAAAGATAATGAATTAATATACTGAGTATTTAGTGATTGATTGTAATGTCTAATTTCTAGCAATGTCACAGCATGTATGCTAGTCTCTGACTGCATTGTATCTTAAGAATCTCTACACAAGAAAACCACAACACCCCACACCCTAGTTCTTGTTGCTTAGCATTGTTCTTGCCTTTTAAAGATGGCATTGGTCTGGGAAACAACTGAAGCACAGTATTTGTAGTACTGCTGAAACTCTTTGTGAAAGAGGAGGGAGAAATATTTGAGTAAACTAGTTTGAACAAGTTTCAGATGGAAGCTATGAGGGAAGAATCTTCTGTGGTTGAAGGAATGGTGTCATGAGTTCACCTGTTCAGTCTGTCCTACGTACCTATGAATCACTGTATTTCTGTGCAGCTGTAATATACCTACACTTCAATATGAATCAATGTTTTGTAGGTGCGGGACTGCATTCAGAAAACGCTGACTGAATGGAGCTCAAAGATTGGACAAGACCCAAAGCAGGTAGGGGAGGTGTTACACACGGTATCCATGTTACATGTGAAAACAGAGAAATATGTAGTTGGTTACACCTTTTAACATATAATTGGATCTATTAAATTTCCGTACAAGTATCTGGAGCTCCAGATATCTTAAAAGAGTGCTTCTCACACGCCCTTTCTTTTTGTTTCCTAATACTTAGTAAATTTGGAAAAAAGAACCTGAAGTGAAGAATCCTGTTGATGTAAAATAAGGCAATTTTTAATAAAATAAAAGTCCTGGTCTGTAAGATTTCAAGTTAATTGTTGAGGCAATCACAAAAAAAAAAAAAAATCAAATCCGTGTACTACGGAAGTTTGCTAGTGCGTTTGTAAAAACGCAATGGAGAATTACCAAAACGAGGGAGATGACAAACTGGATAGGTGAAGATCATCCTGTTTTGAGGGGAGCTCTGAAGTGTAGCCTTGGTTGTTTCAGAAATACTTCTGAAGAAGTGACAATTTTTTCCTTGAGAGCTAAAGACTTCCACATAATTCTTAAAACCACAGTCATGGACATCTGACATCAAGACCTTGGTGTGTTTGCCTGCACCTCTTTCACTATTGCTTCTGAAATTCAGCAAAGCAGTGATTTCTTGCCACTAAAAAGAGTATTTGCTCTGTGAAATGTTAACATGTTTCATTTCAAGCAAGCAAACAAAAACAGTAAGTAACTTTCCTGACTGTTTCTTTGGGTTTTATCAGTTCTCATGTAATGGTGGCACCAACTGCACATCGCTGCATTCCACACTGGAGCATGGTGAGGCAGTTATTGCTGAATGATTTGTGGAACATCTACTGATTGCTCAGAAAGATAACAAACATTTGTCTCTAATATGTAGTGATCCATTTAGAGTTAGTTAGTGTAAGGTAGGTTTTAAGTTAAAACATTAACTGCATAGTTCCAAATTCTTTTATGAGTTGGTGTTTTCCGGTAATTAAAAAAACCAAATCAGCTTTTGTTTAAAATGCTGACTGTATGGAATAAGTTGAAGACTCACTTGAGGGTTTTTTGGTAGGGAAGCAAAAGTAACCAAAGAATTCTTGGTTTGGGGGGTGTGTGTGTATAACACAAGGTCTTATGTAGGTAAAATCTGTCATCTTGTGCCAGCTGATGTAAGATGTCACCTTAGGTGTAAATGAAGTCAAAAGGTGAAATCTCTGAAACTTTGTTAATTTTTAGTTTCAAAAATACTGTCTTAAATCTGTATTTGCAACACTTCCACTGTAGGCTTTTCACAGACTTTACTAAAATTGCGCAATACTTTTATGCAAAGATGTTCCTACCCAACAACCAAACTCCCTAATTCTGATAGGTTTTTTCAGCCAGTCTTAAGGCTTTTTTATTATTATTATTTTTGTAAAATAAACCACAAGGCGGTTTGAATTGGCACAGTGATCTGTTTACATCAGAAAATCAAAACACCACTAAATCGTATTCCAAAACTTCTTAATCAGTAATTTGTAATTTTTTTATCCAAGATATATAGAGCCTTTCATATAGCTTCATTTTCCTGACCTCCCCTCATGGATCAAGAAGTATTTGGCTAATTTCTTTCTGTCATTATTGCATTTTTGTATTGTTCTTGTTTCTAACTGCTGTAAAGCTTCTAGGATTTTTTTTTTCCTTCAATTACTTTGAAATGTTCTTCAGGAACTTACTGTCTCCTCTTGAAGGCTTGTTCCTAAGTCTCGTGTACTTACTACAGGAAATACTGGAGGTTCTGGAATGTACTGTAGCTCAAGCTATAGAAAAAATAAATCCTGAAGAAAGGGATGAGTTGAAAGTTTCAGGTAAGAACATAGTCAAAAATCCAGTGGCATAAAAAGGTTTCTTATGCAGTCATTAATAGGATGTTCATAAATGTCATTTTCCCCCCTGTATTTTGTAATTGCAAAGTCAAAAGACATCAGTGCACACTGTCATACTTTGGGTAATCTAGAAGGTGACTAAGAGACTTAAATTCATATTTCGGGTTTTAAAGCAGCTTGGCTTTTTCCTAGTTTAACTTGCATCCTCTCGAGACATTGTAAATGTATTCTATGAATCTTTGACTTTTCTGAAGCAAAATATTACAGATAATACTGCAATTAAGCAATAGCATTGGAAGCACATTTATTTGCATGATTTTTCCAGGTTGAATATGATGAACTTGAAGGAGGCAGTCCAAACTAACACTAGTACATTTTGAGTCTCAGTAAGTTGTGAAGAGGTCTGTTTGTACTATTACGTTTGGGGTTTTTATACAGGTTGTTATGGTTCTTGCTTAGTGTTTTGATGCTTAAGTTGTAGCTTTTCCGCTTATTAGATCATCTAACTGGATGATTTGTTATTCTGAGACTGCACAACAACTTTGAAATTTAAGAGAACAGTGTCTATGTTGGGCAGAAACTTCTCCGAAGGTTGTTTTTTTTCCTCAGGTTTTGAAGTAATTGGTGTATATTCCAAGAACCCTTTACCCAAGAACTCATAAGTAGTGTATATAGCAAAAGTAAATAACTATATACTTAATAATAGCTGGCTTGATTAGTTATTGATTCCAGTTTCTTTGAAAATAGCAAAACTTTTCATCGTTGGATCAAACTCTTCATCAATCAGAGATGCAGTTGACCTCGGTAAGTGTGAAACTTGAACTTGGTAGGGTTTCTTTTTTACTTCAGTATTTGGAAATAACACTAGAAGCTTTTCCATCGAAGAGGTGTATTCAGTGACTGCCACAAGTATGTTCTGTTTTCCTGTTGAGACTTGGGTAATCAAGTCTATTTACACCTTAGTGAACTTATTAAATGTGGATTGCTTTAACCTTGGGTCTGCAAACTCGAATCTGACTCCTTGCTCAAAGCAGGACAAGTTCTTATTCTTTCGCACAAAACTTGTTACAAAGTGAATAGCATGTGATGTTTTAGTAACAGTGATACAGTAGTTGTTACCAGTTGGTGTAGTTGCCAGTCGATTTTAACATGATGATCTTCACTACTAACTTTGCAGTATTTTAGAGATTACTTAGGAAACAAAACAAAGCTGCAAGCAGATGATGGAACTGTTACGTTTTACTGAAAATATAATACAATGGCTTTACTGATACGTAAAGTTTTGTCAGCCTAATGTAGAAGTAATTGTGAGCAGCACTGAACTTTACCAGTGCGAAGATTGTTTGGTGTAAGGCCTTACCAAAGAACAGTGGGTCAGATACCATTCTTTTCTCTTGATGATACCCCAGTTAATAGCCTCTTTATGTTATGGTACCATTTTTAAAAAATACATTGATAGAATCCCCNNNNCCCCCCCAAGAAAATTATTTATTTATTCTTTTTGCATATTTCCTAAAACTTAGTGATACTCTGAGACTTGTCACTTTTCTTTGGCAATTTAAATCTCCATATTCAGTGTGCTTTTAGTTTTAATTGCTCACATACATATCAAATAGTTATTCTAGTCCATGCCCTGTACTTGAGTTAGTTCAGAGTGAAAATTAAAAATTTTGGAAGAAATTAAGCATAGGATGTCATTGCTGTCTTCAGAGAAAAATACAGTTTTAACACTGAAAAGGAGAAAAAAAGCTTCATTCTTACTTTGGTGAGTAGGGTTTTTGTTGTTGGTTTCTTGTTTTTTTTTCCCCCAAGACCTACAGGTGAAACTTGTCCTTCAGCTGCATGTTTGATTCTTTGCTAAAAACATTGTGTTACTATCCTTGACTGCTGATGCACTCAGGGTTTCAAGTGGTGAATGGGAAGCTAGCAGAGCAAAGCAGGAGGTGTCAGTCTTGCAGAATTTGAAGAGTCGTGCTGCTTATGTTTGTATCTCACAAAAGATCTCTGCAGTATCTCTGTTCTTTTTCCTCAGCGTGTTCTGCCCTTGGAGTTGCTCAGTTAGACTCTGTCATTATTGCCCCACCTCCTGTTGAAGATGGAACTAGCCTCTCCTTGGAGTATTTGCAACCTTACTGGCAAGAACTTGAAAATCTAGTTCAAAACAAAAAGATTGTTGCTATAGGTACCTCTGACCTAGATAAAACGCTGTTAGAGCAGCTCTATCTGTGGGCACAGGTGAGAACAAATTTCCAACTTGTAGCACTTGGAGGACAGAAACTGTTGTTTTGTTGGCTGCCATGTTCTAAACTTCTGTTATAAATGGGCTCATATACAGAATATTAATTAGCTCTGCTATTTTCAGCATCTTATGGATGGTCACAATCCAGAAGGTGAGGGAGGCTCAAAGTGTGACTGTCACTTACTCAGTGTTCTTATGTATGGACCAGCAAAAGCTGGAAACCACAGACCTATTCAGTAACAGGTTCTCTGAAGTACTGAAGGTTTGAGTTTTGAATGCTTTACTGTATTTAGGAAGGAGTGCAAACAGTACTCTTTCTTAAACCTTCAGATTTATTCCAGTGAATCTGAAAACAAAGCTGTTTTCACTTTAAGCTGTGTTGTGAAGGGAGGGATTTCCCCTTGGAAAAATGCTGCTTGAATGCTAAGCTTAAATGTAAAGAGAAAGCCAGCTGTGAATCAAGTAGCACTATTTTTTTTGTTCTTTTTGTCCAATGTGACTAATTGTCTCTTAACATTTGAGTGATGGGAGATCTGTACATGGAGATTTGTGTAAGCTTGTAGATCTACAGCTTCCTTATTAGTTCTTTGAATGCTTCTCTTGTGATACTTCCTTTGTGGTATGTGGACATATTGTATATACATATAAGAAGTCCTGTTGAGACTCCAGGTATGTGCTCCTCCCTGTTTTGTGTATACTGAGAGGAGGATAATTGAGGGGATTAATGACCACCTGTGTGGTGATAGTGAATGCAGTTTGTGATGAGCAGAGAGAGTCAGTGGAACAGTGTCCCTTTTAACTTAATCTGATTTAAGCCCTTTCCTGAAGGCATAGAAGACTGCAAATTACATATCCTTAACAAAAAATTATTAATATTTTTATGTGGCATCTTTTTCAAAGTAACATCCCTATTATGTCTTTACTAGTGAGGGGAAAAACCCAACCCCCTACTGCTATTTAGGGAGCACAGCAGACAGAAAGCCAGAAAGGGTTAGTAACTCATCTTGCTGTGGCAGCACCTGAAGTTAGATCTGTTCTTGTTTGGGGTTCTGTGCTGATGTAGGAGTTGCCTGTTCAGCATCAGGCAGATCTAATTAGCCTTGTTCAGACCTCAAAACAATGGTCAAAGGCAAATTGTTCAAAGCAAAATTTCTGTTGCAATAGAGGGCATGGGGGCAATGAATAAAATAAGTACACTACTATTTTTTTTTCTTATAAAATTGTTCTGTTACTTTCAGGTGAAACCAAGTAGTAATCAGGTGAACCTAGCTTCCTGTTGTGTGATGCCACCTGATCTCACAGCCTTTGCAAAACAGTTTGACATACAGCTGCTAACTCACAATGACCCAAAAGGTAAGGCTTTGCCAGATAAGTTAACAGAAGACTTCTAAATGCATTTATTCAGTACAGAATTTGGAAGCATCTTCTCCAAACTTCAGAGTTTGTTACATTTGAATCCTGAACAAAGGACTCTAAAAGTTCTCCTGTATGAAATATTTCTATTAAGTTTCTGCTTTTGCTTCAAGAAAGGAAGGGAAAAGGGAATCTTCCAGCCTTGGATAGTCTCTTGAAATTGTTTTAATCAGAGAAAATAAAGTAAATAGAAGAACTAAGTAATGTGAAATTTGTATTATGTATGTTTAAAAACCAGCTTATTTCAACAGAACAGAGAATGAAATGGAAGTATTGCTGAAGGCCAGTAAATGACAAGAAAATCCACTTGCCCAGAATTTGTCTGTGAGGGAGCTTGCATAGAAATACTGATGGTCAGTTAATTGAGTAGTTCAGTAATGTAAGACATGCTGTGGTTTAACACCAACCAGCAACCAGGAGTTTGCAGCTGTTCACTTGCGGCCTGCCCCCTTCCCCAATGGGATAGGGGAGAAGAATTGGGGAGAGACGTTGTGGGTCGAGATAAAGACAGTTTAATAGGAAAGTAACTGAAGATAAGATAATAACAGTGATGGTAAAAGAATGTATAAAATGAGTGATGGAGGACAACTGCCTACCACATGATGAGCCTTTCCTGAGCAGCACTTGTGGATTGCTGCCCCCACCAGGCAACCCCCATTTATATACTGAGTGTGATGTCAATGGTGTGGAATACTCCTTTGGCCAGCTTGTGCTATCTATGCTCCCTCTCTGCTTCTAAGGGAGCTGAAAAAGTCCTTGACTTAATATAAGCATTACTTAGCAACAACTAAAACAATGTGTATGATCAAGGTTATTCTCATACTAAATCCAAATGACACAGCTACTGGGAAGGAAATTATCCCAGCTGAAACCAGGACAATATGTAAAAGTGTTACTCGTTAAGCATAGTTCTTTAGAAGTAGTGACTTCTTAAAATAACATCATTACAAAACAAGGTGGTACAAATTCTTTATCTGTTTTGTGCAGTGATTCATTTAGTAAATGATTGGAGGACTTAGAGTCTAAAGGAAAGCCTCCAGAACTCTGAGTTACTGGCTCCCTATAGTAGTCTGGAATATTATATTATTTTCTCTCAAACATCCTCTATCTTCTTCATTATAATGATAATGATGCCTTATAGCTTGCTGGAATTGTAAGTGAGAAGTCTTAATATTTAGATTATTCCTTTCCTACATTCTTCCATATGACGAACTCTTCATGATGATTATACTTCTATAGTTTTCTGTTTCTTCTCATTCCCCACCCTGACATGCACACAAAGAGGTACATGAAACGCTATTTATGAAGTACATGCTTTATAGTTCTGCTGTTAAAACTAATGAATTTCACCAGCGCTTGACCCCGTATCAGCACTGCTCTGACAGTGTACAAGATGAATTGCCATTCAATCTGACAATTTCCATATCCTTTGAAGTCCAAAGTGTAACTTGCAATTTAATAAATACTCTCTATCAAGAGTCATGAAATGAAGGAGATGATTTGGATGGAAAACGAAGCAAGCAGCGATTCCCTTGCACATTGTTTGTTAAGCTGAGCTTCTGTAATGCTCAGCTGAACACTATTGCGACTAGCTCTTGAGAACTCTCCTCATCAGAGGTTGCTCTCTTGACTGACTTTCCAGAGGAAGCTAGGAGGATTTGTACTTGCCTTCCTTTTCTGCTTTGTGGCATTTAAGCCTGTTTTTCTTAATGCTTTCTGAACTTGTGGTTACTGTGAGGCTAGTTAAGGGAGATGCTATAAATAATGAGTGTCCAGTGCCTGGAGAGGTAACTGAGAATGCTCAATACTTTGTGGATTTCAGGCTTATGCTTTACTCGCCTCTGGTTTGTTTAGTCAGCTTCTCAAATTTACTGTTTACTCTTCCTGCTAACGCCTCTGCTTATCAACTCCATTTGATATTGTAGAAATCTCAGTTAATTAGTTTTGTGGGAAGTGCTCAGTGTTGCAGAAGGAGTGTCCTGAAGATCTCTTCTGTAATATTCAGCTGCTTTTACCCTACGTGTGTTCTGGAAGAGTGGATCTGTGGAATATCTGGCACTGCTTAAGATTTTTTTGACTGTGGCAAAAGGCTTCTAAGTATTGCTCTTTGCAGCTGTTTACATGACATTATTTAAAGCATGAATATCCCTTTTTAACTTCAGAATTACTTTGTGAAGCAAGTTTCCAAGAAGTTCTTCAGGAAAGCATCCAGAACACGAAAGCACATGAATGGATTCCTTTATGGCTTCTCCGGTATTCAGTCATTGTTAAAAGCAGAGGAATTATCAAGTCCAAAGGCTATATCATGCAAGCTAAAAGAAATGCCTCTTAAAAGACTTTCTTTTTCTCTTTCATTTTTTTTAATGGCTTACTGTTTTAATTT
>VXBJ01002118.1:409530-465159 GCA_013400055.1 Nycticryphes semicollaris | reverse complement strand
TTTCCCTCCTAATCAAAATTTAGACTTATTTTTTTTCTTTAGTGTTGGGTCAGTGTGTATCAGAGTTCCAAAATTACATGAGTTTCATTTTAAACTTCCCTACCAGCTTTGAGTTGTGTGCTGCTGGTGATTAACCACTGTCTGTAAACTGTGCTTGGCTGTTGACATTCTGTATTGTATTACTCGCGGGCGTGCTCAGTTTTACAAATTGCAATGCTATGAAACAAGAATTGAGCTAAACCAATGTATCAGCTGCTCCGATGGGATAATTATTTATTTCCTTTCTGTAAGCTGTTAACAATTTGCTTGCTGTAGAAAAGTACCCCTTAAGACATGATAACTTTAAGACACGATGATCTTATTTTTCTAGAGTCGCTGATAGTGTAACGTGTTATCAGGTTGTCTCATTAATTTGTTTTGTGTCGAAGTGGGAGAGATGGGATTTCCTTCCGTGAGAAACTTGAAAGTTTGAATTAAAATTTGAAATTCTTGTAGGCTTTTAATCTGTGCTTCGTATGAATTCTCACCATCGCAAAACCAGTATCTTTTACGCGTAGTTGTCGTAAAACGCTCTGGGCTTTCATCATCTGCTGGCAGATCCAGCCCTCTCCCCTAAGCCCGCAGCGCTTTCCCCCCCGCAGCCCCTTTTCCCGCACTCTTTGACCCGCTTTTACGACCTGCCGTTGAGGGGCCGGGACTGGCCCCTTCCGCTCCGCGCCGCCGGAAGAGGCGGGCGCCTCACGCCGCGTCTGACAAGATGGTGGCCACCAGGCGGGCGGCGGCGCAGTGCTGGGAGCAGACGGCGCGGCCCGAGGAGGGCAGCCGCAACCCCTCCGGGTCCGCCGGCGAGGCGGAGGTGAGGGGGGCCGGGAGCGGGCAGCCCGATGCCACCACCCGCCTTGCGGGGCGGCGGCAGCCATCTTCACGCACATATATGCGGCCTCTCCACGAGGTCCCCTCCCCGTGTCCGCGGTGGGGAGCGCCCGGTTCGTGGGCCTCGGCGGCGGTGAGTGGCGTAGCCCAAAGTGGCGGCGGGGCAGGGGCAGCGATGGGCCCGCCAGCCGCCCCGCCCCGCCGGTGCCGCAGCGCTGTCATGCTGCAGCCGGCCCTGCTACCGCCTGCCCTCGTCCGGGTTTGCAGCCGCTGGAGGTTGCTGAACCGATTAACGGTGCGAGTTGAAGGTTAGGGTATTAGTTGGGGGGGTTTTAGGTTTTTGTTTTTTTCTCCTTTGCGCTATGGTTACTTTAATGTTCTTCCAGGGCTTTTCTACCTGCATAAATGCTGATCGTTACATAGCACGGTTTATGTTGTTCCAACGTGGCTGTGGGTTTCAAGGAGATCCTGTTGTTTTTTTTTTTTTTTTTAAGTGTGTTTTTTTTTTTCCAAAATTTTGAATTGCCTTCCAGGTAACTTACAAGCGTCCTTGAAGGGGGAGACTATACCTAGTGGTGGAGGTGCTGTGGGGCCAGTCTATTCTTCAAACTGCTAAAATTGGTTATGGAAACCATTTTGGGACATGTTCTGCTAGTTCCTAGGCTTCGGTGTTTTATAGCTGACCAAATCTTTCAGTGTTTCTGAACATCACTTCTGGATTTGCTTTCAATGACAGCTTGCCAGAACTTTTTAAATTCAGAAGATACTAGTTTATATATCTTAATAGATGTGCGTGTTTCTTTTCCTGTCTTAAAGCAAAAGACAGTAGACAAACAGATAAGCAAGGGTTGGTTAATGCTTTTCCCACATAGATAAGATGTGTTTTTTTTATGTAAAACGTTGTCAGTAGATTTGTTTAAAAAGATTGTTAGAAATTTGTATGGCATCCATGTATGGCATCCATTTTATGGGGTTATTCGATGGCACAGTTGTGTTTTTGTTTTTTTTTAACTCCTTTCTAGGTGGCATCTGCTGCAAGTAGTACTTCTGTGTCTATGAGGACTAGAAGAAAAAGTAAATCAATTCATAAGCCAGAGGTAATCCAGGAGTCTCAGTCTGAAGAGGTGGAACGTGCAGAAACAAAATCAGATGTCAGTGATAGCTTAGAGATGCAAATGACTAGAAATGAGACCACAACTGTTCCTTCAGCACAATCTGTTGCTGAACAAGCTGATGGGGATGTGTCAGAAACAGAATCAAACTGCTCTGCTCTGTCTGGTCTTCAGGCGCCTTTGATTGTAAGAGTAACAAGAAGGCGACAAATTGTAGTTCCTTGTCAACCGGATTCTCCTGACAAAAAGAGACATGACAAGACAGCTCTTGTAAATAAGTTAAACAGAATTCTGGATGAGGATGATACCTCTGAAACTGCGTCTTATTCCTCTGCAGTTTCTGGTGTCCAGATGCCTAATGTTACCAGAACTACAAGAAACAGGCAGAGCAAAAAGAAATTGCAGCCAGATATAGTTCACGAAGTCCAAAGTGAAGAGATTTCTGATGCAGAGTCATGCGGCTTAAGTTCTCATATGGAACCGTCCATCACTACCAAACGAGTTACTAGGAGCATGCAAATGAAATCACAAGCAGAAAGTACTAAACAGACTGAAAAAGGAAGCATAGTTGTTTCAGAAGATGAGAATTTAATAGAAGACACTGCTAAATTTGAGCCAGTAAAAATGTCTGATTCTAGACCGGCTACAGAACTCATCTGTGACACAGACGACATTTCCTCTGTCACTGAGAATAATCAAGAACCCAATTCACCTAAAAGCAAATGTTCTTCCAAATCTACCGATACAACCAAGAGTGAAGACATGAAAGAAGAGGTTTTGAATGATGTAACACCTGCCAGCTTTAGGAAAACAAAACTAGGTGGCACTGCATCACCTGGAAAAAGTGCAGGAAAAAATAGACAGTCTGTTGGGGTGGAGGATTCAGAGGAAGCATGTGAGCAAATTCAAGAAAAACACAGTAAAGTAATTATGAGCAAATTAGAGCATATGAATCTTTCTTTGACTGATTGCATGCGTCCCAGACCATTTTTAGAATCCCAAGAGCAAATAGCATCAAATGAAAGTAAAAAAACTTCAGAATGCAAAAGCATAAATGCACAGCAGTCTTTTACCCATGCTGATAAACTAAGACCAGATGAGCAAGCTAGTGCAGTGAGCAGCCCACAAAAGGACATAACTGTTTCACAAAGAACTGATAGGATGCTTGAAATGAGTGTGGACAGAGGTGAGGACCAAACAGGAGAACATGCTGAATCTGTATCCCACAGCAGTGAAAGATTAAGCAACAGAAACGATTCTGTTGGATTGTTTCTGAGCAACGATGAAAGTGATGAATCTGAAAACAGTGATGTGGCAGATTTAGATACAGTTGAAGAGAATCTGTGTTATAAAGAGGCAGGTAAGAGGACTCCTTCACTCAAGAAATCTTTGCAAAACAGTTCTCTGCATGCCAAAGGGCTTTTTGTAATTGATACTGAGCCTGGCATGAGTTCCAGCCAAAAGTATTATCTAGATGAGGTAGACCAGGCCAGTGAAGCTGAAAGTAAGCATGAAGGGAGTGAAAAAGGTGAGGAATCCTCAGATCTGGAAGAGGCTGAAGAGGAATTGATAGATGAAGATGAGAAAGATGAAGATGATGATTTGTTGAAAAATCAGATTGATGTGTAAGTATAGTTTTGGGAATAACTAAAGAATCTGCCTTGCATTCAAGCATACACATAGGATATATACATTAAAAGCTGTGATGATGTGGAATAAATAATGGAGGAGTCTCATCATGTAAGTCATTGACATGGAATGTGGGGTTGCACAAATTATAAAATACAAATATATTCCATAGATTCAGGATCTGTTTTTTTACAGTTTTGTATGTAGCAGAAGAGAATTGGCTTCTGAAGGCCTTGTACATGTTCAGCTTCAGAAACAAAATGTGAAATTGGCTTAAACTGGCCAGGCTGACCTATTAGCTTATTCAGGTCACAGTTTTCTTAATAGTTGATACTTTTTTTTTCAGTTTGGATATGAAGAACAAAATGTCCAGTAAACTTCTTACACATTGCCTAATTAGATCATGCTTTTTAATCCTAAACAGCTGCATATACTTCTATGTTCTCAGTTCTTGTTGTGCTGTGGGATGGTGACACTTTAAATCAGCCGAGCATAGAATCATAGAATAATTGAGATTGGATGGGACCTCTTGAGCTCTTGTAGTCCAGCTCCTGCTAAAGTCTTCATATGCTTCATACATCTAAAGCATAATACGCTGTTTAGGTTGGATAAATAAGTTTTATTCTTCTGAAAACCTTCAGTTAGGCCAGAGGTCTTGCAAAAATTTAGGCAAGCATTCACTGCAAAGGTATCATAAACTATCAGTCACAGTTTAATAGAAAGTTGTAAAGGGGTTGTATTAATAAACAATCAAGCTACGATAAATATCTGTTGTATCTCTTTAGATATTACTGTACTTCTCCACAATACTTTATAGCTTTTAAGCATTCTTGTCATGCCTCTTTTTGAGTCAGCCCCTGTACATTGTTGGCAGATACAGTCCTTTGGCTGCCTGAATGAAGTAATGAACAAAATGTGAAACATGCTGGCTTTGAAATGTTTAATAACATTATTCTTAGTACTGTTATACAGACAAGGACTTAAACTTTCCTATGGTGAATTCTAGCTGTTTCATACTTTTCACTACGAGTTGACAATACTTACACTATTCCTCTGTTTGTGTTTTTGTGGGGGTTTTTTGACTTTTTTTTTTTTCTTCTTTAGCTAGCAAGCTTCTCAGTGCACAGAAAGGTGCTTATCATGAGTTCTTTTGGCAAGGCTAAACAAATTCAGAATTCAATTTTATAGAAGATAGTAATATCTAGGAGAAGAATCATAGAATGGTTTGGGTTGGAAGGGACCTTAAAGATCATTGAGTTCCAACCCCCCTGCCATGGGCAGGGACACTTCCCACTAGAGCAGGTTGCTCAAAGCCCCATCCAGTCTGGCCTTAAACATTTCCAGGGTTGGGGCATCCACGGCTTATCTGGGCAACCTGTTCCAGTGTCTCACCACGCTCACAATAAAGAATTTCTTACTGATACCTCATTTAAATCTACCATCCTTCAGTTTAAAACTGTTACCCCTTGTCCTATCACTATACTCCCTCATAAACAGTCCCTCCCCATCTTTCTTCTAGGCCCTTGTTAGGGTATTGGAACACTGCTATAAGGCCTCCCCAGAGCCTTCTCTTCTGCCAGCTAAACAACCCCAGCTCTCTTAGCCTTTCCTCATTGGAGAGGTGCTCCAGCCTTAGAGTTACAACATTAGAGTTAATATGAAAGATTTGTGGAAGTGATTCCACAGGTACAGTTTGTTAACAAACTCTCACTTCATATAATGGCGTGATTTCTCTCCCCCCATCTTATGTCACCTGTAATTTATGTGCTTCTACATATTGAGATAATTATTGCAGAGCTGAACCTAAGATGGAAGAATAAGAAAAATAGTTTTTTCTTTTTACCTGTCTCAGAGGACAGTAGGTGGTTTAGCTGCATGCTTGTTACCATATTCTAATCATGAACTATTTCTCTTTTAGTTTACATCTTTCCAGCAGCATAGACCCTGGTTTGAATATCAAGAAGCTTGGAGGTTTATATATTAGTTTTGATGCAAAAAAACAGAGGCCTAGATTGAGTGCAACTAAACAACTGAAGGAGAAAAAGAAGGACCAGGTAATGTGTTTACAATTGTGTGGTTATCTGTCACTATAGTAACGCAAAGGCATCAGAAAGGCCTGCTAAGTTTGGCTTTCTTGTTTTTAAAGAATTATCATGGTTTATGGTTTGTTGAGAATTTCCATTCTTTTTGGCCAAAGCGTGATTTTTACATTTGATTTAATGGTAAGAATTTGTAACACTCCAGAAACTAAAAAGCAGTGCAAATACCAGCATTATCTTGTAAAACAAAACAAAGTTGACTATGCTTGCAGTTTTGCCTAATGGTACACAAGCTGAAGGTCAGCTAACAAGATAGTTAGTCCCTAGTAAGAATGAATTTCAGTAAACAAAGGTCTGTACTGTCCCTAATACAGAATTAGCAGTTCTATTTCAAAAGCACCCTTTGAGATGAAGGAAATGTGTTACTTTCATCAAGACTGCCTTTGTAGGCTCATCCATGATAGCACGCTTTGTTCTAGAGCATTTGGTATCTTTATTTTTCCAGAGCAAGCCAACTGCTTTCCGTTGTTGGACAGGATTCTGTTTTGAAGATCCCTACTGTTGTTGTGGATCAGAGAAGCTCAAGTATTGTATTATAATGCTTGCTTAGATTCCACATGATTCTTTTAGTAGGTTCTGCAAATACAGCGAAATAGTAAAATTTGTATCAGTAAGAAGAGTGTCTAACACTAAAAAAAAAATCTTGCAGCTCTTGCAGAAGAGTATCATAACTCCAGATTTTGAAAAAAAGGAATGTGTCCCACCCTTCAGGGAATCACTTCACCAACTAAAGAAACAGCGCAGGGTAAGTGAAGAGCAATTAACACCTCAAGTAACACAAGCAGCTTTGGTAGAAAGCTCCTTGCAGGAACTGTGCATATAACTGGCCTCACTGGAAGTGTAGTGGTGAACTGCAATTTAGTGTCTTCCTTGAGCCATCCAGTGAAAAGCCATGGTTTCTTAAAAGACAGAGTTACATTCTAAATGCTTTCTCCATCTTCTGGAGCAGAGAGTTCCCTGCTCTATTCTGTCCTAGTTGCTGAATGTCAATTTATTATTCTTGGTATTGCACCCTAGGCAGAGCGAGCAAAAACAACAGGTGATGGTTGGTTTGGCATGAAAGCCCCAGAAATCACAAGTGAACTGAAAAATGATCTTAAAGTTTTGAAGATGAGAGCTTCATTGGACCCTAAGCATTTTTATAAGAAGAATGATAGAGATGGTCTGCCCAAGTACTTTCAGGTAAGGAAGCCAGCAGAAGGTGGCATTGTACTACTGAAGTTGTGAACAGCTGTTCTTATTCCCTGCCTATCTTATTCCCTGTGTTTATTTCATTTCATAGCTTAATTATTAAAGTATTTTGATTAATTGGCTGCAGTTCACAACTGCTTAACTCTGTATTATGTATATGTATATGCTAGGTGTTTTCATTTCAGCTGATGTCATAGTACTGAATAAACAACTGTTGTAATCTGTATTCTAAACCCTTAGTGGACTTGATTTTCACTGCTTTTTCTTTTTTTAGTAACAGCCTTTTTTAACAATTGTATTTATTTGTTTACTAGCTAGTACAATTTGAAAGGAGACAGCTGGCTTTGTGACCAGCTAGTTTCTGCTGCTGTAGCTCTCAACTTCGAAGTGGTTTGCATAAAGAAAACAATTACTTCAGAAACTATGGAAATAGGCTTCCATCTACTTAACGCCTGTTTGAGTAGTTAGCATGCATGAGGAAATTGTTTTAATTTCTCAAAATATGACCACTTCACTCTAGAGGGTTACATGTTTCTACAGGTCTGTTCTCACTCCATGTCCCTCCACTACTAATGCAACTCGTCAGATCTGGGTAACATGCTGGATGGAAAAAAAATGTGATGCATTCCAGGGTGAATCCCTTGTATTAGCGCTGGATTAACTGCTGTGTAGCCATCAGCAAAAACACCACAATGACAGAGGCAGGAAAGAGTCAAGATGTGTTGATGCAGCAGTCCAGTGTTGAAAACTATCCAGTCTTAAAGCTCAGGCCCTCCTCTGCTCTAAAAAACGAGACAAAAAGTGACTCTGCATACAAAACACTGCTTAATTCTTTTGAAACTTTGAACTTTCTCAAGGCACCATTTTGACCTCCTCAGGTGTCTTTACACTGGTTCCTGAGGATTAAAAAGGAAAAAGATAAAATAATCAACATCTTACTGTACAGTAACAATGTTTTCATTTCTGTTTTTGAGGTTGGAACTGTGGTTGATTCTCCCATAGACTTTTACCATAGTCGAATCCCTAAGAAACAAAGGAAAAGAACAATTGTTGAAGAGCTGCTTGCGGATTCTGAGTTTAGAAGGTATTTAAAAACTGTTTTGTAATTCTAATAGCCTGTGTAAGAGAGGAATATTTTTAACTGTGTAACTTTTTTCTTACGGTTTTTATTCAGCTTATATGGTTTTTTTTATACTTCAAAGAAAACTTTTTAGTCTGTTTTAGCACTCCCAGAGTACTGCTATTGAGAAAACCTAAGGGACAGGGCATAGCTAGACTGAGACAGCATATTTTTACATCCGTAAAAGGGCTTTATCCAGTTCAGGCCATCACTATTGGGAGCCACTCTTAAAAGAATGTCAGTGTTGAAGGGATAATGTATCAGCCCTATTTTGGTTCACTGGTAATAAGTGTCTGCACAGGCTTGCAGCAAAACCCAAGGGCTCTGATGCGTGACTTATGCCTATGCATGCACTCTCTTTGTTGTGTAAAGACCGAATATTTTTTTTTGTCCTAACAGCTATAAAAGTGCTGACTGTAATTCTATGAGAGCTGATATGATTTCACTTCATAAGCATCTCAGTCTGCCTCCTGTCATAGGAATCAAAATTGCTCTAGAAGTCTGGATTAATTAATGTCTGCCTATCCTATGATTTCTGGAGTAGATCCCTTAGTTGATTCATTTTGATACGGATTATGACATGATGTTCATCTGCACCTCTATTTTTTTTGTAATGACGTATTTTCTTGGAAGTACATCATTTGGGATTATGAGATTAATGTTGTCAGGCTTGTAAATTAAATATTAATGTTGGGAAGGCAAGTTAGTATAGCTATTTCTTAACTAGTTTTCTGGCTTGACCTGATTTATAAGGTATTTATTAGAAGCTATTTTTAAAGTATTTGAAATTTGATCAGTTAATTTATGTTGTGGCTCATGAAGGGTTTTAAGCAGATACTTCAGCATTAGTGCAGATATTTGTCAGGTTTCAGTACCACAATTAAAAGCCTCAGTACTGCTTAGTGTGTAGTAATCTGTTGTGGTAATTGGTCCAATTACCTAAGAACCCTTATTAGAAGAGCTAGCAACTCACATTCAGTAGGTATATCCTGTTCATCGTTCAGCGTTAATCTCGCCTCGGCTTTCAGTCTCAAGCAGAGTGAGGTTGATTATCTTGAGTCTCCTGAGAAGACAATATAAAATGTGTGTAATTTCTTCATAGTATTTTCAAAATGGATGAGTCTTCGCACTGTGAGCAGTAGCAATGTTTAGCAAACTGTCCAAAATGTGAATCTGTATGCATTGAAGAACTCCCTGGTTATACCAAAATGAAATTAATGATTCTTCAATCAAATTTACTTTAAAACAAACTGATCCACCTTTAGCATTAATTCAAGTGCTGATTCCCCTTTACCTGTGCATAAATGTGTAAAACTAAAGAAATCTGACTCGGAAAATGCGAGAGAACTCAGTTTGGCAAATTTTACACGTAGAGTACTTTCCATGTTATCTTTTCCTGAACTTTGATTTACCATGCTTAAAAGTAAATTATCTATTTTGTTCAGATATAATAAAAAGAAGTATCAGGAGATCTTGAGTGAAAAAGCAGCTTTTGCAGCAGGGAAGAGGAATCGGAAGAAGAAGAAATTTCACAATTAAGACTTGAAGAAAAATAACAAGCTGGAACAACTTATTATAAAACTTTTTACAGAATGCTTTGGTTGTGGTGTTTTTTTCTTTAAGATTGCAGGTTGTGTAAATTGAGGTCTAGGGAATTCCTTGCAGTGGGAATTTGGTAAGGATCTTTATGAAATTATCAGGTATCTAATTTTAAAGTAATTTAGGTTTTAAAATCAATTTTTTATTTAAATTAATGTTTATGTATAAAGATAGTTATGTGAAAGCATACTATTAAATCTCAGCAAAAAATCCAACTTAATGGATTGTGGTCTTTTCAGGCTTCAGTCTTTACGTAAATGAATTACTAAATTCAGTTTTAAGGTACGTGTGTAATTGACTGGCACCCATTATCTGCCAGAACAAATTCTTCCATATCTTGTCAGAGGTGCTGCTGCCAATTCTGTAAGAGAAGGTATTGAGAAATAGTTTGGTTTCAACAGTTGTTTCAACATTGACCAATAGTATTGAGAGTGTCCTAGAATTCAGTGTATATATGTATATTTATATTCTAATATAAATAATAGATATAATTTAGAAATAAATAAAAACATACCAAGATACAACTTACAGGTTGTTTAACAGATGAAGTAAATACTTATTATTTATACCTAGAATTGTAACATTCGGTCATGTGTAGCTTTTATTAATATTTACCATTTGATGATTGTCTAATGATCTTTCTGAAAACAACTTGGTGGTGGGATCCGTCATTTGGGGTGTAGTGTGCAGGTTGTGGTCTGGTAGCTCATTTGGAATAGTTCTTCAGGCAAATGAATAGGGTGAGTTTGGAAGGCCTCTGCTCCATTAAGGAAGCAGAGATTGCATAAGCTCAGTTGCCCTGCAGTGACAGTTCATAATCTTTTGTGATTGTCAGAACTGTTGTAGTGTTTGGTTTTTAATGACCTAGTTACACTGATTTTAACAGCAATATTGTAACTAGGTTACTGTCCTTAAGTAGCAGAAAAGATGGATTATAAAAGAAATGAATCCAACAGTACATTTTCTTAGGTGGATTGGGTGAGATTTAGAAGTGATTATCAGAGCTGTTGAATATCAGTGTTGATTGTTTTATTACCATACAAACACTGAATTTGAAATCTTAAATGAAGCATGCTCTTGACCGTGAAATTCTCTGCTACTGAGAATGAGAAGTAGTTGGGGTTTTAAGCATTAGCTATTTATGCTGAAAATAGCTAAAATGAAATGAACATCATGGTACATACTGATCACCAACTGAAGCTTGAAAGAAAGTTTCCCCATATCCTTGAGGGTTTTTTATGTTCTGAAATTGGCCATAATGTTTTGCTATTAAAGACAGACAAGAACGTAGGTTCCTTAAAAAGTCTTGACTGCCTGGAGATGAATGCTGCACAAAGCAAAGTGAATTCATTGGGAAGTATCAAACATGTACAAGTAGAACCACCCATCCCCAAGTCTCAGCTAACATGGAGATCCTATGCTAATACAGTTACATGTATGGTAATATCTCGATTCTCTGTAAATTATAAAGAAGCCAATAAAAACAACTATGGTGTCTTGTTCTCTGGATTAGACATGGAAGTACAAAACCAATAATGCTGAACACTGAGGAAAGAAAACAAGGCACCACAGTAGTTGTCATTCTGTTGCATTCTGGGATGTTGGAAGTGCAACTTTGGAAAAGCAACACACAACTTCGAAAGCCCTTAAAATAAAAATGCAAGCTTTGGTGTTACACAGCAAGTGACAACCCCATGTTTGTTGCTCAGGCTGCTCAATAGCTAGTTACAGAAATTACTTTACATTGCTAGTGAGGGATTTGTTTTATGTTCTGTGTCCTTTCCCTTTGGTTTTTCTGATTTCTCCTGTTTTGCCACACCCCGTGCCCAGCAGGTGTCTGTGTTCCTCTCTGTGAACCCGAGGCGAGATGTACCAGACTGTTTGCTGGGCTGTAGGTTGGTGCTTTCGGGCTGTATTTGCTGGCTTGCCAGTCAGCTATTGCCTGAGCTTGTGCTTCAGCCATTTTTAGTTAAGGCACTAGTTAGTGTACCCTTTTTTAACCACCAATTTTCATAAAAGCATCAGAAAGTAGTATTTTAGACTCCTCTACCTTTCAGTTAAATTTGACTGAAATCGTCAGTAGGGCTTAAGTTGCTGGGGAGAGAGGAAAAATAAAGTGTACCATGTGATTGCATAAACTGATCACATGTCTCGGAAAATACTCAAATACATAAAAAAAATATATTTGTGAAATGCTAGCATCATTTGCGAAACTTTGCTTAAAAATGCAAGTACCATTTTCTTGCTGTCAGAAATACCTGTGTTAATTTGTAATTTTGCCTTTATTGGTATAAACAGTTACTAGCAAGAGATTTGAAGGGCAGTAAGTACCATGTTGGAGTTTTTTGTACTTGAACCTGTTGTTCTGGATGTCACTAGAATGTTTCATGTGGACACTAATAATTCCTTTCTCCTGTTTCTTCCACTTAGTTTTGCCAGTATTCCTTTTTCTTCTTGCCCTTGGGGCAGAAACTATCCAGTGGTTGTACAGCTCAGTGAGTTCACAGTCCACCTTCTGGATGTCGGATTCAAAAGGCTTCAATAAAAAGGAATGAGGCTGCCAGTGGCTGAGATATTGCAGTGGTGCCACTCATAGGCATGGTTAGTTTAGGAATGAGGGCTTTGCTCTCATTGCTCACAGTTCTTTCTCCTTCTTTGGGGGCTTTCAATCTTCTCTCTGAAGTCAGCTTATTCTCTTTGAAACTGAGGGTATCTTCTTATCATTGTGATCTCTTAATTTTTAAAAAGTCCTGTCTTTATGCCAGGAGCCTACCTAGGTAAGTCTTGCTGAGACTTGAAATCCTGCCATAATGCAGGGTGGAAAAGACCATGAGAGCTTGTCCTGCCCAGCCTCCCACTGGGAGGAGCTTTACACCAGGTTCATCAGGGTTTTACACAATCAGATTTTGAAAACATGCAAAGGTGGAGACTGCACGTCCCCCAGGGCTTCACTGCTTGAGTGTCCACATGGCAAAAAGGTTCTCCATATCCACTCAAATAGAAGGATTGTTAGTCTGCCTCTTGGTCTTCACATTGCTTTCTTTTTCTTTTAATTACTCTATGTCCTGGTTTGAGGACATAAATGCTACTCCATAAATTTGTAGCAAGCAGCATCTGCCCACTTCATATTGCTTGCTGTAATTCTTGATTAATTTTTTTTTCCTGATTTTCTTCATGCATTCTGAAAAACTGTAAGTATGTTGTCTGTGCAACACTTTCCTCAAAAGCCACTTCATAAAAGTACTTTTTGGAATTGGGTCCCTATAGTTTTCCACTCGGGTTCACGTTGGAACGTGTTACGTGGCCAGTAGAGCAGGAAAGCTGCTTCTAGGAAATGCCCTGCTCCTTGAACCGGCAGCTCTCTCACCTTTGAGACTCTAGCCCTTAAAGACTTCTGCGGTTCTAGACCATTGATTCTGTAAATACTGCTTGCAACATGCAAACGTGTGTGTAAAAGCCTCTGCCTTCAAATTTTGTTTGACCTGGAACTAAACAAATTTTGTTCAGCTATATTTAAATACAAAGAGTAGAAAGGGAAATAGTGTTTGGACTGGAATGCGTTGCTGGATGTGACAGACCAAGGAGATGCTTCTGCCTTCTGACATTTGATCGAGTTGCTTTGTATCAGGTTAATGTAGAGGTGTTTTGCTTTTGCTGTTCATTTGCAAATTCTGAGAAAGTTTGATGTTTTTGTAAAGGTATATGTTTTGTAGCTAGATGGCATTCTTGAGCAGATTACTGTGATAGTTAATGTTCCTGATGGTGTGTTTAATTTCTGTTATGCAGATTTTGCCTTTATCGCTTTTGAATATTACTAGCTTGAAAAAGATGCCATAAACACACATGCAGGATTCAGTTTATCAAAAAAAAACCAAAACAGATTGAAATGAATCAGATTTAATTTGTAATTTATTCAATCCTGAGCACAATCAAGGAGGTTTGTTCAGTGCTGCTGCTGTTTTATGTGTTACCACCCAACTTATATTATTTTTTTATTGGATTGCTGTCACTTAAAATGGCTCTCCATCTTCTATCTTATGTATGCGTGAGTTAGGGAGAAAGGTGGTATCAATTCAAGTGAGAAATGCTTCGGGTTTGCCTGCTGCACTGTGTGGGCTGCTCCTGTTGCTTGAAGAACACCTTTAACTAGGAATGTGTGGTTGCCATCGCTGGGGTGAGAGTCAGTCTTATTTTTCAGGTGAAATTACTTTCCGAAGACTGTCCCGGAAGCCTCGCAGGTTTATAGCTGCTGCCGAAATTTCCCGGAGCGGGGGGTTGCTCCGTGGCTTCTCTTCCGGGTGGATTTTTAAAAGCACGCGCTCCGTGCGCGAGCCGCCGCCTTCCCGCCGCGGGCTCCGGGCCTGAGGGAAGGGGCGGAGGGGAGACCTCAGCCGCCGCCTTGGCGGCAGACGGCGGCTGTCCTCGAACCTCCGCCTCTCTCGTCGGCGGTGAAGCACCTCGGTGTCGACGGGGGCGGCGGGTTGGTCGCCAAACTCGATGGAGGCGACTTCCCCTGTCTCCGCCCGCTCCCAGCCTTCCCCGCTCTACCTCAGGCGCGCCGGGAGGCGGGGCCAGAGCACCTCGGTGACGAGAACCGGCGGTCGGGAAGTGCCAAGCCGGCGGAGCGGATTTCTCCGGCGATGAGGTAAGAGATGGGCGAGCGGGGGTGAAAAACTTAAGCTAACACAGGAGGGATGGGTGGGAGAAAAGATAAGACACGACTCCGCCGGGACTCGAACCCGGAACCTTTGAATCCCTTCACCCTCTAGAAGTCCAATGCGCTATCCATTGCGCCACGGAGCCACCTGTTGGAGTTTTTACGCACCGCCCAGAGAGCCTGCGCGCGAGCCTCCCGTCGAGGAGGCTTGGGGGGCAGCCGGGGGGTGGCATCGTCGCGGGTGGTAGCGGCGGGTCCTTCATCTTCGTGTTCTCAACCAGCATCAACGAGCTCAGATTTATAAAACGCTGTTTAAACGAGACTGGAGCCGCCTCCACGTGCCGTTTGAGCGCTGCCCCCGGCCGGGTCCTGGGTGGGGCCCGTAGCTTGCAGACACGCGCTCGCCATAGGGCCACGTCATTACTTCTTAAAGACTGACTTTAATTTTAAAGTTCATTAGGAATCAATATAAAATATTTGTTGTCATCGCACTTGGGTGTTTTCAGAGTTAATCCTTATGTTTGGGGGAATATAACTATATTTCACAATTGACTGATACTGGAGAACTCTTCCTCCAAACAGCCATAAATCTGCATAAGGAAGTCTTTATAGGATTGGGTCTTCTTACGCGGAAGAAGGTGATAGATTGATGAACTAGATCGAATTCTTTTGCTTTAACAAATACGAATATTTCTGGTATTCATAACATGCTTTTAATGGCATTTCACTTCTGCAGTAAAGGTAAACATTTCAGACAAAAACTTTCAGCCATAGCAGCAGGGATATGGGAACTGTACTGGGTCAGTTCCAAAGTTATTTGGAACCATGTTATTTTAACATTGGTGATTTCCAGCATTGTAGGGTTTTAGGGACAGTCTAAACATGGGATTTTGGGTTTGGGTTTGGTTTTTTTTTTTTTGTTTGGTTGGTTTTAAACAATAGCATCTAAATTAAAGGAACCTAGAAAACGGGGGTTATGTTTACTGGGCAGCCCATGGACCACAGTGGTTTCCTGGATTTCCAGTGCCACATGAGACAACAAAAATACTGTGTGGGAATCTGAAAGACAAGATGTAGGTCATCAGTAAAAATGTCTGCAACTTCTGCTAGACACTGCAGCAACTTACTGTGGGTTGACATGTGGAGAAATAGGATGTAGGAGCCACACCTGGAAATTAGTGACTGAGAATATTTTGGGGATGTTAAAAAGACCTTTTGAAAAGAACAAAAAAGAAAATAAGTTAGGAAAATAATTTTCTGTTACATGACAGTATTTTCAATGTGAGTGAAAACATTATAGTTGGATCACTCCAAATACTGTGAATGTCTATGATTAAATACACTGAAGGGAGCAACAACTGAACTATATCTGCCCTAAAATCAGAGTAAAACCCCCGTAGATTTAGTAAAACAAGATTATTTTTTTTTCCTTGAAAAGCTGTACCTATGGTCCGAAACAAGTTCTTGACATTAATTTTTTTAAATCAAGAGTTGGTGTATTAGAAATCCCCAAAGGCAAGAGTATGAGGTTATTCATTCTTCAACCCTCCCCAAAACTGAATTCTAAGCATAAGCAAAGCCTATGGCTTTCTGTTGCTGGGGTGATTGACTGGTTTGACCCTCCCATAGCTGCCTCAGCCAAGGTCGGGGAGGGGGCATGAAGATACCAGACAGCAGGTCATGCTGGGGGGCTCAGGGGAGTGAGCTAGGGCTGGAAGGAGATCTCTGTAGTGCCGTAGCCAAGCTTATGCAGTAAAACAGTTTTGTGAGAATCTAATGTTTCACATGATAATAATTTAAAAGTATTAGTATCCATAAGGGTGGAGAAAAACGTTAAAATCTGTGCACCTGAGAAACCAGGAGGCTAACCAGATCAATGTAGAATAAGCAGATTAAGACACACTATCCACCAGCATTGCCTCAAGGACTGAGATACCGAGTGCAATGATTAACCAAGGTGACTTGGGTAATTAAGTCACATTGGTAGTTCACCCTGTGATTCCCGTGAAGTCACCTAGTGCGGCTGTGGCCAGCAGTGAGCCAAAGCTCATGAGCTAGCTGATTATTAAACGGCTCCTGCAGTGTTGCTCTGAAACTGGGGGGTTACTGGAAGGGCTCAGCAGTTACAGCACATACTGTATTGGGAAGTATGCCCCCTGAGCTAACAAACTCTTGTGGAGCTGTAGCAATTGTAAACACAGACCGAGAATCACCACGTTGACAAGATCAGACAAGTCTGATTGAATTTACAAGCTCCACATCCATACAGTCCTGCCACAACTGTTCTGTTACAGAGAGAACTCTTCATAGTGCTCCTAGTAAAGGAATGCAATGAGTGGAAAGTTTGAGTCCCCAAGGCCCTGCCGTGCATAAAAGAAACAGAACTTTGTTTTTAAAAACAGAGTTGATCTTCACAATAATAAGTTTACATTTACATTTGTGCAGCTCAGATTAAACCACTTTAACTAGTTACCATAAACGTCTTGCAGCCTGTGAATATCTGGGCATATTTACTGTGGGGTGAAGTAAGTGTCGGTACCTCACTGATGTGATTTGGTAACACGGTACTTTGGGACAGAACAGCACTGAATGGGTGCAGGTAATGAAGAATCAGTTTGCTGTGAGAAGACTTGTTCTGAAGGCATACGGGTGATCAATCCTGACATTCATGTGATTGTTATTTCCTCTCATACTTTTGTTTTGGTTAGTTGGTTTATGCCAGTAGGTAAAGGTTGGCTGTGGGTTCCATTCATGCAGGAGGACTGACTGGGGAAGCATTTAGAAATTTTCCAGAGATATTTCAAATTTTTCAAGTCAGATTACTCCTTTATTCTGTAAATTTAGCCTCAATGCAAAGTCCATCCTTCCTTTTAGACAGCAGATGGAGCTGCTGAATGAGAAACAGGACAGTTCTCAGTTCATGAACTATGGAAATGTGGAATGTTAGGTAAACACAACAGATGAGATTAACCTTTGCTGGCACCTGGACCTGGGTCAGACTTTTGGACTTTCCCTCTTCTGGGAGCAGCTGAAGTTCAATTCTGCTGCAAGCTGTCTTTCATCTTAGTCCCTCTTCAACTTTATGCTCTGTTTCAGGATTAGAAGTTTCTCAGAGTGTAGTCGTGCTGGTTTTAGTTACCAGCATGCAGAATATTTTAGCTGAATTCAGCTAGGTGCCATTTTGCTAATTTTAAATAGGGGGTGAAACTGAGGTAGGAATGCCTTGACGCAAGACAGTAAATACATCAATGGCAGGGGAAAATAGCACTGTCCTATAGCACTCTTCCATTGATTTAAAAAAAATATAAATCTAGCAATTATGAAATTGAAATATTTTTAAAGATACTTTTTACAATTTGGGGTTCAGCATTAATTTCTGTCACTATGAAAAAAGTGCTATGTACCATATATTCAATTAATTTTGGTAAGGTTTGAGCTTCAGTGCCTTTATTAAAAGGGAGTTTTCAGACTTGCAGAGCTTCCACAAATGTTTGTGGGGAGTACGTCTTTCTCTGAGGAACCTTTGTAGTAAATATACCTGTTGAGAGCAAGAGGTCACAGAAGGCTGCTGCAGACAGAGGTTGTCACATATGGATTACCAAAATAGGACCCTTACACAATCTGTACATTTCAGGTTCTGTTCTCTCCCTTGAAGTGGGGATTATTACAATGCTGCTGCTGTAATGATCCATCAGTGTAGTGCAGCAAGAGAAAGCGCTCTTTGAACTGGCAGGAAAAACGCACAGGGCCTGAGGATACTTAAAATAACTCTTTCAGAGAGGGTTGGTTTAAGTAGTTTACAATTTTATTATTTCTTATTTTCTTAACGTGACAGTAATTGCTTACAAATGTTGTAGATGCTTCTGCATCTCTGACTTTTCCTCAGCAGGGGCTATAATCTCCATGTGACTGTCAGAGCATGGGAGAATTACTCCCCCTTCCTTTGTCAGGCTGCTGGCAGGAAGACTGCTGTTAAGAACCTCTTTCAATTATTTATGACTGATTTTGGACTAATATATATTCTGTCCTCTCAAGTATATTTGGGTAGGTAGGAGTAATTCCCAAGGGCAGTGACTTGAGGAGTTGGGGAGACACAAGCATGCAAGATCACCCCTACAGGGGAGTACAATCTCAGTTCTACAGACAATGTTAATTCTATATAATTCTATTAGCAGATGCTGCAGAGCTGCCTGTGAAATGAATACAGTCTTTTGATGGAAAAGTTTGAATGCCTTTCCTCATGCTGCATAAGTAATTTTTTAATAGTAATTTTTAAATGCCTGGTGTACAATCCATGGATCTTAGTCATTGTTTTCTGTGATGATGCAATTGGTGAAGCACCTAGGAACTAGTTGAATGGTGTCACTTGCAGTTCATTCTTATTTGCTTAAACTCCTTCTAATAGCTTCTTTTGGAATAACTGCAAAATTATATTTATCATCATTCGTATTTACAGTTTTATTATGCAATGTATTTGCCACACATTTGTTGTTTACTTCCTGCTGATTCATTCTTTTTGTTATGTTATGCCTACATTTATTGTTATATTTTCTTTAGAAAGCAAAATACATAAAACCAGATGTCTCCAGTGATTTTGGTTTTGTGAGGGTTCTTCCCTATGTTTCCTGCTTCCTGAGTGTTTACATTTGGAAGCCGCTCACTACGATGGTACAGACTGATGGTCAAAGGAACATTTTTAATAATTGCAGATTATTGCAGTCAGGGTCAAGAGTGCTTTCTTCATATCACACAAGGATGAAAATCATGATTACAAGGTGCTTTTTATCCTTAGTTCCTCTTGATGCCCTTTGTCATACTGCTATTTGACTGTTTTTGCTGAAAATAACTGGAGCTTTAGCACCTTGCAGGAGATTCTCAACACTTCCAGAAATCAATTTCAGTAATCGCAGATTTTTTATTTTTATTTTTTTTTCTGGAGGATTGAAATGGTAAATGTTTGACAAACATTTACTTCAAGAATGCTCCCTTTTAGTACAAAACCCATGCTGAATCATGTGGAATCTCTCCGCACACTACAAGAAGACATTTGAAGTCCCCTCTCAGCAAAAGTGGAGTACATCTGACTCCCAGAGAGATGGGACTCTGCTTCAAGAAAATTTTAACGCTTTCTGTTGTTAATTGGATCTGGTTTTCCATCAGAGGGTATCACACTGTTTCAGAAATGCATGCGATGTATGTCAAACATCCTTTAAAAATATGCAGTGATGCCTCCCTTTCACTATATAAAACTAGTCTTAAAAAGCCCCCTTTTTGTTATTCTTAAAATCACATTTTATGAGTATTTTTAATAACTTTATGCTTATTTTCTAGTGGGAATTTCCTTTGCAGAATTATTTTTTTGCTTGGTTGGCGGGTCTTTTCTATTTTGAAACTTTCTGTCTGCGTTCTATAGCTTAACAGTGAGAATTGGGTACTAGCAGCTTTTCAGTGGTACTATATAGTTCTGCATGTAACTCATTTTGTATTCCACTGCATGTCAGAAGTGTAACCTTTTGTGCATTTCTGTTGCCAGAGGACAGCCTGTCTATGTTATTCTGAAAAGATTTGCTTTTTATTAAAATTAAATGCAAGTTTCTCATTTCTCAACCTGTCATGCAGCTCTTCTCAGCGTCCTTTTGTCTACTGTCCTCACGTGGTATCCTGTGCAAAGTACTCATCTGGGATGCATTTTAAATGAATTTTCTTAACTACAGCTACCCTTGATCTTTGGCCTCCCTGTACTGGGATTTCTGTTTCTGTTGCAGCTCTTCATTTCTATTTCACTTAATTCCACCTTTCTCTGTGTGTGTCTGTAAAAATCCTAGACGCGTTTTCTTCACCTTAGTTTTCTGTAAGCATTTATTCTTCTTCATCTTAAGTCTTTGGCATTATGTAATTTATATTACATAATATATAAATAAAAATGTAAATAAAAAATCTCTTTTTATGTTATTTATAATTTTCAGAGCAAACAGATAGATAAGCAGCACCTATTTTTGTCTCAAGGTAATCTTTAGTTTAAGTGACAGAGCAGTCTTGGAAGACTACATCCATAAGTTAATAGCTATCAAAGACAGAGTTGACAATGCAGTGTTTTGTTCTTGTCTTACATTTTGAAATCTAGGTGTAAACCTCTGGGCTTTTTTTTTTTTTTTTTCCCCCCCCCAAAGTACCACCCAGTCAACAAGTAGTTACACAGTAAAGTTGTTCCTTTAAAGCTTTTTGGTTGATGCTATAGCTCAGATCCTGTGGTCTAGTGATTTAATCCTTAATGTCTGGATTGTAATGCAGCTGTGCAACTACTGTGCTGTGTGACTGTACGCAGTCTGCTCCATTTTCTCTTCTGTGGAGAGTAGATGCTTTTCTTACTTCACTTGTTGTTGTGCAAGTTAGTCATCTGCAAGGTAACCTCAAAACTTTGAGAGGAAACTTCCTCTGGAAATGCCTCATCATTATGTACCTCATTTTGTTTGTCACTTTCCATATATCAAACCTTAATGTCAAAAGTTATCTTACAGAATCTACCCAGATGGCTTAGCTGCTTTGCAACAAGCTTCCCTTCTTCTTTGTTGGGGTTAAGTAAATGCAACTGGGTGACAGAATTCTCCTGTTGCCTGTTTGTTCAGTTGCTTTCTCAACTCAATTACCTGGTTCTTAATTTTGTAAGAATGAAGCAGTTGTATTGTCCGTATAAACTTGGGACACTAATAAAGATTTTGCTGCCTCTGCCAGCCTTTACTTAGAAAAGAAGTACTAGAAAGCCAACAGCAGGTATACAGATTTGGTCTCAAGACCAAAATAATCAAAAGGAGTAGGCACGTTTCTATAGCATATGTGCTAAGGTGTAGTACATTGAGATTAATAATATATAAATTATATATTATAATTATAATATAGTAATATATTATAAATTTTGCTCATCAAGTATGCAGATTAAAAGCAAGAATTTGAGTATGCAATTAAAGCTTAAATGCAGTATGTGCTTTCTCTCCTCACCCACATGCTCTGGGAACGATGTGCAGCGTTNAAATCCTTACGTGCACTTCTTAAATGCAGTATGTGCTTTCTCTCCTCACCCACATGCTCTGGGAACGATGTGCAGCGTTAAAGCACCGTTGCAATGCAGGTAAGAGGAAGGTTTTGCAAGTAAAAACACTGGCCTGAGTTCTGCTTTCATTTGAGTCATTCTGAATCTGAACTAACAACACCAAACCCATGGAGTTATTTCAAGGCTATATCATTATTAGTAAGAGTATAATTTGGCCCAGTGCCTCGCTTTTTTGTGGTAATGGACAGAGTTGGCATGATGCTCACTTTAACGGAGAAGTCACAGGTGGTTTTTGCCAACCTTTCCTTTGAAGTTGTCCCTGGTTAATAAATCCAGGCCTGTAAGTCTTGTCTTCCCCTTCCTTTTATGTGAAAAAGCTTTTAATCTGCGTTGATTGGGACCTCCTCTGAATAGAGGTAGAAGAGAAATGGCTGCAGACTCCTGTCTCCTTGAGGGATAGTTTAATATTATGGTATTTATTGTGCTCTTTAAGTTTCCCTGAGTGTGGCACTAGAACTGTGTGGACTATTTTTCTTGACAGCTAAAAGTTATTGTGGCATCAGAGTGTTCTATCAACTGCTTAGATCATCACTAGGGAGTGTGTCCCTAAGGTTGGCTGTGTGTACTCAGTGTCATGTCTGGAAATAGCTTACCAAGCATGTTCTAAGGGGATGAAAAGCTTTTATTCTTGATTAAATTTTGCTTTTCACTCAGTTATGAATATGAGTGACTGACTCAGCATAGCATGTGAATACTGACTCTGATCTAATCTCAGAAACAATACTATTTAAACATTGTGTCCTTTTGTCAGTTTTTTAATTGCAAATATTACACAGGCGGGGAATCTAGCCCAGAATGATAAATATCCTCATCTCCCTCGCTCCCTCAACAAGTTTTTACTTGATTTGTTTCAAATGTGTGTTCATTTTACTGTACTGGAAATTTTCAGAAAAATTATCCCTCTGGATTTTTAGAACAAACAAACGTGGATGGTACTTTAAAGGTGTATTTGTAAATTTGTTTTATCTACTTTATATTAACTTAATGGAACTGTATCACAATCTGTTATTTTGATTTTTGTAGCTAAACTCAGTGTGCAATATAAAGTAACGGACTGGGTGCCAGTAATTCCCAAATTCTAACCCTGCATTTGTCTTGGCCTTGCAGCATGGCCATTCACATTTTCTTATAACTAAAGTGAGGGTGATGTCCAACTCAGTGTTCTGCAGAATTTTAGCTCTGTAATATTTACATGGAATTGACTAACTCTCTTCAGTCAGTACCCATAGGCTTCTAATCCTATGCTGACATTCTTCATCTTTCTCACTCTCTTACTCCCACTTGGGAAGTCTGAAGGCACTGTGACTGGGCACCTAACCCTGCACAGGCACAGTTATGTAGCGAAGATGCTCAGCTGCTTGTGGTTCACACACACATACACAGTGGACAGGGAAGATGATGAGGCACCTGTACCACAAAGGCGTTATCTTTGGATACCCCAGCTCCTTTGAACCAAAAGATGTGACTAACAGGACATCACTACTGCATCCCTGCATCCTGTCTGCCAAATGGGAAGCAAAGCTCATCTTGTTTTACAGGTTATAGGAACTTCAGATTTACTTCTTGTGAAAATGAGAGTTCTCTTTTATACAGATAAAATTCTGGAATTATTTTAGTACTAAACAGTCAGATATTTTTTGGTGGTAGGCAGACTTCAGATGTTTGGGTTTTTTCCCTGCTAGAGCGTAGATCAGAGTTGCACAGGAGTATATTGAATCGTGTGTCATGGGGGCAAACAGAGACCCTGGAGGTTATGCATAGGATAAATACGGATGCAATGAGCAGTAGGATGCAGAAGTGGGTCTGTGGTCAGTGTAATGACAGGGTTGACACGTCCATGAAAAGGAATGGTATACCTTTTTGATACTTTGGAATTAGAGTAAATGGGATCAAAGGAGTTTCAGATTCACAAGTGGGTGATGTATACCATATGGGTTAACTCTGAAATGTAATTTTCAATTTTTATAAATTATTATCCACATATCCAATAACTGTCAAAAATTTTTGTTTAGAATCTACAATTGTATTACAGCCAGCTACTTTCTCCATGGATTAGGAAAAAATTTTCACATATTGGGTGAAATATGTTTACTGTATTACATGCATTTTACAAAAATTAACAATTTCAATGTCTTTTTTTTTTTAAAGACAACTGGAGATTATTTGCTCTGTGTTTTATTGGTAATGATAGGCAGATGGGGAAGCTGTGATTTTGATTCTGTTTGGGTTGCAGTCTGCTGTAAATTATTCTCTGATGAAAGTGTGAGGAAATTCACTTTAACAGAATTAAATTAAAGGCTGCCAGCCAAATAGTTAGTTCTAGTTGTTGCCATGACATGAATGTAAAGAACAGAAGCAGCTCTTCATGTGAAATGGGCATGTCTTTCTTTTTTCCATTTAATTATGAAATCTTGTTATGTGCATATGTATTTTTTTATGCATAAATAACATATCTTAGAATTTTTCTATCACGTCTCTTCTAGAGAGCCTAGAGGTGTGCAGTGCTCAAACATACTTTAACAATAGCTTCCATCATACTGAATATAGATATTAAATGTAAAAATCTCCAGAGAAGCATGAGATCCAAACAGATTTCCACCCCTAAACCTTTGTCCTCTTTATGTCTATGTGGGAATTATTAAAAAATAAAAATTTTAAAAGTTGTTGCGTGGTAGTGAGTACTGGTAGAATGGGACTGGTTTTGTTGAGGAAATTGGAAGCTTCTGTATCCCTACAATGGCCTTATTATAACAAAGGTTGTTGTACATAGTGTTATGTGGAAGGTTCCCAAATTCTTTTACCTGGTACCTTGTTCCAGACATGACACATACATCAGCCTCTTGAGGTTTAGCATAAGATAATATGACATTGAGGATATGGCAGGAATTAATTTTCTAATGTAGAATAATTCCTATTAAGAGCCATACCAAAATTGACAGCATTACTCAGAGGGTGTCTAGTCTCCCTGGGCGTTGTAGTGAGGTGGCCCTTCCTGTGGGAGGTGGGCTCTGGCTGAGGAGCTGTGAGAGGAGGTGAGCAGGCTTTGTACCATCAGGGAAGAAGGAAGAGATCGGCAGGAAATCAGTCCCAGGATGGAAAGGTCTGGAGCCTTGTTACTTCTGGCAACAGAAGAAAAGGCTCCTTCTCCGCCTACAGAGCTGCAATCACAGAATGAGCTCAGTGCCCTGGGAAGAGCTGATGATGAACAAGGACCACTGGGGAGACATCAGAGCCAGCTGAGTCCAGACCAATCATCAATAAGACTGAAAAAACAGCTGCTAGGTATTGGAGATTCCCATTTGCAGGGAATGGAAGCACCCATCTTCTATTCTGATGTGAAGTTCTGGGAGGCTTCCAGAGTGCTGGGACTTGGACCCAGAATGGCACAGAGAGACTGCCAAGGCTTGTGCTTAGACTTTTGCCCTTTGCTGGGCATTTGCACAGGCACCAAGGACATAACAGGAGTGAACATGAAGCTCTGGGCCTGAGGGTACAGGGACTGGATGTCTCTTCAATCCTTTCAGTGAGCACAAGAGGCTCGAAAAGGAGAGAATATGTCCTGAGGAAGGGTTATCATAACCTGAAAAGAAGTGATGACACAGGATCAGTGAAGAGGTCCCCTTCTGATGGGAGAGGATCCATGCTTCTTCTGTGAAAGCAGCACAGCGGGGGGCCTCTCTTAAGTGCCCATACATAAATGCATGCACTATGGGAAGCAAACAGATGGAACTGAAGGTTTGTACACAGTTGTAGAACTAAGATGTCATTGGGACTATGAACATTAGAAATAGCATAGCAGTATACCTGGAATGTATGTTTTAATTGTGACTTTCTCAGTAATTTCTAGCCATTTAAAATTCAATTTCATGATATCAAATGTTTTTGCAAAACAAGATAGATTGCACAATTCTGGTTGTAGGTAGACTGTGTTAAGTGGTTAAGTGACTTGTTCAAATACACACGCCAGTCACTAGCAGAGCAAGGTCACTTCTGAGTTGCCTGTCTGGAGTTTTGCTCTATCTTTTTCTTATTTTTCCATCCAGAGAAGTGTATAATAAAGGTGATTATATAATGTACCTTGACTAATATTTTCAGATCCGTAGATCTGCCAAACTTATTGCTGGTTACAATAGTTTATGCTCATTGTTTGAAGCAGATTTACCATCTTGCACTGGCCAACTTGAGATCTGGTTAACTTGTATCACTTTGCAAGGTTTATTTTACTGTGTATTGAAGATAATGGATGTAGCTGACAAGTGAAGACAGCGAAGTTCCCCATACATCAATTAAAATAAAATTAGATCTCAGGAATGTTTGTTGGAATGGACTATGTAAATAAATGCAGCTGCATTGTATACTGGTATATTATAGTGTTGCAGCTGCATTGTATACTGGTATAGTACAGAATATTATAGTTTGATCAGTGCTTCAAGACTGACAGATGGGGGGAAAAAGAAATCTATAAACCCAGCAGATTTGCCTTGGAAGTCATTTAGATACTGTATAAGTGTATGCCATGTTGCAATCTTACAGTTAGCTTTAAAAGCAGAACACCAGATTGTGCACTTCTGTAATCTATCAGTAAAACGTTTTTCCTCTGTTCTAACAGCCATAGTGGAAGAACATGGAACTCAAGTGATTTCTATAGCTAATCCTTGCTTAATCATTCCACATTCTTCCTTCCAATTTTTGTCTCCTAAAACGAGTCATTGAAGTTAATGCAACTTGCCACCCTGCAGAAGTTAGAGTATGAAGAAACAAAAAAGTTGCACATCAAAGGCTCTTCTGTGCAGACACAAAGGCTTCATTGTGATGAGCATGCAGAGTTAGCTTTGTCACTCTAAATCAGTGGTGAATTTCCTTCATTCTAGCATTGGAGTGAAATAATGTCCTTTGTTCTTTTCAGGAACTTCACTTTTATTTCTAAGATGTTGCTAGGCAGTAAGCATTGACTTAACCCCCCAAAATAATTTTCTGTGTTCTCAATTATGATATAAATTTATATAAAGTTTATCTTACTTTATTCAAAATAGTTATAAGTACCAGTCATTTCTGCAGCAAAGCAAAACAAGTAGCTTCTATAGTCAATGGTATTTGGAAATCACAGGAATCACTGGTAACAAAACCTCTTATTTGTTGCCATCACCCTCTGTGGATATAATGTTATAGCATCATTACTATTGTAATACATGACTGGTAGGGTTTTTTTAATATTTGAGTTTGAAACCACTAGAGTGTGGAATCCAGAAAAATAGTCTGAAAAAGCTGAAAGAGATACCATCACAACCCCCATCCAAAATTAAAGAGACTTGTGTAGACATTTAGACCCAGATAGATAATCAGGGACATCTCAATCAGATATTTTTTACAAGTGGCCTTTATTCAATAAGCTTGATACAATAGTGTCACTTGCTTTTGTTAGTGTTCTGATGGCAAGGTATTCTATTGCATGTCTGAAAGTGGGAATATGGTTTATTGACTTACCTTCAAGCACTAATCCTAGTGCTAATTTGGAAGGGAAATAGGCACTTTTGTATTTAATATTAATTGCTATGTAATTGGTATTAAGTTATGTAGAGGTCTTCTGTTTTTTGACTGACAGTTTAGCGCACCTTGTTTTTCAGTAATACCTACTAGAGATGGTTGTATGTTTTATGTTGCGAATCAGAGTGAGAAAAGAGTGAAACAGCATTTGGTGAAAGTGTGAGAAATGGTATCTCTAGGCAGGCTGGACAAGTAGCTTTCATACTGAGGAAAAAAGGGATCTGGAACCTGGCAGAGGAGCTCTGGAACCCTTAGAAGATCTGAGAGTATAGTGGCAGGCCCAGGTGAACAAAAGAAGGGACAGAGGAGAAACATCAAGACCTGAACTATGGTGAAAGAGAATAATGGTGGTGGTGCCAATAAAACTTTGGTGAGGAGTGACTTTGGTTTGAGATTGTTCTTTCAGGATCTTCACTCCTGCAGTGCGGAATAGCATTGGGGTGAGTGTACAGCTAATCTCCAGTAGAACATGATGAAATCCGTTCCCAACAGCCTGTACCAGTTTGCGTCTTCATACAACAGAAATTCAGATTGTTTCACGATCTCTGTGCTGGCAGAGCTTGTGAGACGTAGATCCAGCATGGGAATTTACACCTGCAAACCATATGTAGTTTAACTTCAATATACATACATAGATGATAAAACCATTAGTTTTCAACTAATGGATTTCAACATTCCTGACATCATACCTCTCTTCCTTGGGGTTATACCTAAAAGCAATCTAGTGACCTGTTATTTTGCACCAGGAGGTACTGGTTCCTTATGGTCCCAGTAAGAAAGACATTCAGACTCTAAAGTATTGCTTAAAATACCATTTGCTGGAGCTAACACTGTAAAGAAAAAGGAGAGTGTAGATACTTTTAAGTCCTTCCAGATGCTCAGTATCAAACAGGTCTGAAATCAGCAGCCAGGCAGATCCTATCCATGGAAGGCTCAGCTGACATTTTGGTCTTTAGAGCCCTTTCAGAATTTTCTTTAAACAATTCTAGTTCTCATTTCTACTGTCAGACAGAAAGCCAGTTCACTTGAGAACTGTTTGCTGCACTTTTTGCTAATGACAAGGGTGTATAGGGGATGTTGTCACTGGTAACAAGTGGGAGCTGCCTGCAGGCTCCTCCGTTACAGCTGGCTGGCTACCTGGCTCCCTTCATTCTGCAGCCAAGAGCACAGGTCTGGCAGCCAGGCTGTACGTGCAGCGCAGCACTAGTCTGCACCTGTGATATGGATCACTAACTCCTCGACACAGTGGTCTTCTGGTTAGGATCATACACCTGTGACTGAAGAAATAATCACTTGGGTAAATAATTGCAATGTGATGCAGTTATACATCTAGGTTTTGAGAACGTAAATGTTCTCAGGGCAGATATACAGCCTTAGGTGAGTGAGGAGTAATAATAATAATATACTATAAAGTATAATCTGATGCCTGGAGTGTGTAGCTCTACCTCTCCCTATTTATCTATTGAGCTCTGAACTGGTGGGGGGTGTTTTGAGTTTGTGGATAGTTTCGCATTGATGTAAAATTTACATCAATTGTTGTTGTTGTTTTGGGAGGGTGGGGGTGGTTTTGGTTTGGGTTTTTTTTTTTTTAAGGTTTTCTTACAGTTTTTGGAGAAATTTTTGGCAAGAAATTTTTTTTTTTAAGAAATAACCTGCAAAACTCTCAGCTGAAAGTAGGAACTTCTGTATTTCATAATGGCTCATCAGCAAACAGTTGGCACATTTTTCACCTAGTAGAAAAGTAATAATAATAAAAATGATAATAATTAAAAACAAGGTGTGAAAAAGTTCTGTAAACACAGTACACAGCTTCTGCTTGATTTAGGGGGAGAACAAAAAGAAAGAACTCGCTGCTTGGTTAACGTCACTGTGATTAATCAGACGCTGTCTCCTGGGCAGGTCCGACTGCTGATTGGGCATAGGACTTCTCTAGGTGTGTCTTTTGCCAAGAAGTTTTTGCATTTTAAGAATATATAATAGACCATGATAACCTCCTTCTATGGTAAGAACTGTTTTATGTATATTTATTAATCGGTTCTGTCTTATCGTTATGAACAGTGCTTGCTGTTTAATAAATAATTAGGTGTGCTAGCAGATGTTTCCAAACCAACTTTTTGTGGGCTTAAAATATGGAAAGATCTTAATTTTGAATCTTAATTGTGGCAGTTATTCCTTAGTATACTAGTACTGTTTTTTAAAACTCGGAAATAAAATAAATCTTTTTTGTAATAATGTAATATTTTGAGAGATAAATAAATAAGTTTTTCATAAAAATGATATGTGCTAACTATTTGCAACTTAACTAATACAGGGAATCTTTCTTCTCATGTTGTATTGTGGCAAGGGCAATTTATTTTTTTGAGACTGAATTGGTTGGGGTTTTTTTGTCAATTTATCAGTCTAAAGTATTTGGAAGATAAAATTAATCTTATTTGAACATACCGTTTCAGCTGCCTTTGAAAAAATAAGGGAGAATCTTGAGGGAAAATACAGGAATACATTGAATACATTTTTGATTTGCAATTAATAGCTTTATGTCAATTTTACTATCAAATGAAAAGCCAGTGATTGCTTTGAGAGAGAGAGACGGGGATTGAAAATACTTGAAACATGCTACGTGGAGTAGTTTGCCTGAAAATGTCTGTGATTACTGCTGTTGGAGTATGGTAGAAAAGGCTTAGGGAAGCAGCAGCTGTAATACCCTGTTGGTGTAATGTCTGCTTCCTGCTTGTACGGCAGTAGTGCTTAGAGCCCGTTGCACATGACTGTACTTGTTTCTGCTCTTGGAAAAATGTTGCAGTCATGGCACAAGCATCAACTTCTTTGTGAGGAATGATACAGCAAGCCATACTAAAAGGAGGTTTTCATTTTGATGTTGCGGGAGTAATTATCTTATTTTTAGCAAATATATAACTGAAAACAAACAAAGGCCCTTTTAATAATACATAACACATTTTAAGCAAAGAGTTATTTAAGATGTAACTCACCAAACAGAATCAAAAACACAATGATGATTTTAGATATTCAGATAAAGGTTTCTTGCTATTAAATTACATGGAATTGGGTTCTAGTGCTTCTGCAGGCTTCTTATTTTTGGAGCACTGATTTTGTACTTTAGGATAACAGAATCCTGTTCTTCATGTGTATCAGCAGTGTCTCTACAGTTAGTAATGTTACAGAGTGGATTTTTTTCCTCAGAATTTTTACTTTCAGCACCAGTCAACACCAGAGGGTGCCAAAGTGCAATACAACATTCACAAATTCCTAGTAAAATACATAGTACTCCTTTTCTAAACATTACTGTTTTGATATCTCTCAGCCTTTTCCTGTTTGCGTGTTCATCACCATGGTACTGTAATACCAGAATGCTCCTGGTTCTAGGTTTCCTTATAATGATAGCAACACATTCCTCTCACCAGCGGCTGGCACTGTCAAAGAAGGATTTTTAAGTATGCAGATAAGCTTTACTTAGCTACACTAGTAATTTATGTCATGTCCTTGCCTTGCTTGTCCAGGCTTTAGTTCTACATGCAGAGGGCAGAGGCTGTGGTTTCTATTTCTATGTGCCATGCTGTCAGCAAAGGAAGCAGTTAGTAAGAACTTTGAAATGCATTAATCATCCTCAGGCAAGACCTCATGGTGGAATTGATTTTATAATTCCTTTATTCATGGGGTGTTTTTGTCTGGCCAGGAGCTTTTAGGATCCACCCGTATTCCTCTGTTCAAACTCATTTCCTCAAAGTCTTGTAGCTAGCGTGCTTCAACATAAGGGGAACCAAAATGCAAGTACTATTGATAGAGGCACTTGCGTTTTATGATCTTAGAAATTTGACTTAAAAAAAATGAGTTGTTGTGCCTTTGTCCCTTGGATTGCAAAAATTACAAGATACACTGACTGAATGACATTTTTAGGTTGTTTTTACTTTCAAAAGATAAAGAATACCATACCTTATAGTCCCTACTGCTGAAGAACTGCAATCTATTTCTAACATTGGTTTTAGTTCGTGAACCAGCTAAGGGAAGATACACGTCTCTGGCTAAAGAATACTCTCAAATAGTGTTTGTCAGACTTGAGTCAGGGCAAATTGTTCAGCACCTTACAGTCATAATGGCAGAGTGTGGACTAGTGACTATTCTCTATGTGCACGTGCATTTGATCAAGTGCTCCTAAAGAAGCAAATGTTTCTTTATGCCTTCTTTAGTCGCTGTCAGTAAACTGAGTTCAAATAACATACTGCCAAGTATAAAATTCTTGAGAGCAACCATTTATTTCATGCCCATAATTATTTATTTTTTTTCCTGCCACGGTAGCTGATTGCAATCACCAGTGTCAATGTCTGGACACTTACCTTCCTGATTTGTAGCATTAAAGATACATACCTAAGTGCATTTGTGGTTCCTGCAGTAAATTACACCTCCAAATAGTGCAAGGATTGTGTAATCCTTTGCAGTGGATTATATGATTAGAATTATAATTAGATGCCAGGCTAAGAACTCTATTTGTCATATAAAAGGGTTTCTGAAAAGAAGGAAAATAATATAGTCACTGTTGGAGTCTTTTCTGTATATTTTTAATAAAAGGCCTGTCACTTTATTTGTTGGAGTAGTGTCATCAGATTAGTGCTGCTTTCTTAACTGTGTCTAATCTCATTTGATTCAAGCATCATGGAATTAAAAAAAAAAAATCAGTGTAGCATGGGTTTGTTTCGAAATACAGGGTGAGGGTTAGCAAATCAGTAAACTTCAGTTCGTCATGTTTAATTAGCTAACAGGGATTTTTCTGAAGCTATTAAGCAGGATCTGAACTAGCAACTTGGATGTAGGCTTATTAAGTTATAGGAAATTCTGGTGTGTAAACTAGAAACTATAAATCTGACTCTGTTTTCCTTTATACAGACACTTTCTTTTTTAATTAAATAGAAAATGAATTAGAAAAAAAGTCTATATATTTTCACTAGCTTCTTCAATAACGTGACGTTTTTCTTTTAGTCCCCTTCCACCGAGCTATGAAATCAAAGATTAATATTTGCCTCTATCTTTGGATCATTTGCAGAAAATAAAAGATCATAAAGAACTCAGAAATTCCTTCACGTATCAATATATCAAATGCAAATCAAGTGAACTTTGCAGTGTTAGAACAGTGACCTTCAATTCAATTCTTGAGTTAAGAATTTCTGTTTCCAAGGCTCCTCATTCTTGCTGAGTATGTCCGTGGCATAATGTATGGATCTTTTGTAGTGTGTTGATTGCTGGAGAATGAATGAAGGGCCTCTGTCTCATTTATCCTACTGTCTCATTTGGGATTTGAACTATGTTGCCAGAAAAGAAAGTCCAGGGCTCTCACTTTCTAATCCCCTCATCATTAGGCTTGCTATAGCAGTTCCCTGTTGCATAAATATTTTCTTGAGCTATAGAGCCTCGTGGTAGTTTTGGAGAGTCAGTAAAAATTGAGTGGTTTTGAGCAATAGTTAACATTTACTGAATATTGTATGGTTGTGCTTTTGGAGTTCTCCATCGTCATAAGCATTTTGTATCTTAGAAGGAGAAAAAGGATATGTATTTTTAATAGTTGCACTTCACTTCCTCCATACATTGTCTTTCTTTTTTTGGTGTGGCTGTTCTCTTTTTGTATTGTTCTTGTCTCAAAGAGTTGAAATTCGGGCTATCTGATATATTATCACAACACTGATATAAAAGATACAGTAGACTGATCAGGTTTGTTGGTTGTTTGGGGGGGAGGTGTCTTTGTAGGTTGCTGGGGCTTTTAATTAAAAAAGGACTCACTTTGTATACTGGCAGATACCATTTAAGAAGAAAAATGCTTATCAAATATAACTGTCTTGGTTTCTGAGTCAAGAAAATAGCATTTTCTGTGGAATAGATCATGGTATTTTTGTTCACTGCATGTAAGAGTTTATACATTAAAAGGCTTTCTTTTAAAAATTATTAATTTGAATTTATAAGTAGACCCAAGGGGGGCAATTTCCATTGACATTGCACATAGGTTCTGGTTTAAATTTATATTTACAGTATAAGTACACTGATTTGTACATGAAGTACATTTTGCAGATCCAGCAATATGGGTAAACACAGAGTAAGCAAAGAATTCCATTTCAAGTATTGTTTAGTGGGAATGCGTGAGACTTTTTTTGTAGTAAAGAATGATCTTTTGTACAATTATTTTAAACTGGATTATGTCACAGAATTGCCTGGTGTTTATTAACCTCCTGTTAGGTCTGGATAGTTTGCTGAGTAAATAGTATAACCCTGTTCTGACAGCATGCACTTTTTAGACAGTTTTTGGGAGAACAGAAAAAATTTTTATTAATTTCTTGAAGTGATTATCCAAGAAATGTCAAGGTATAGTTTGTAGCTTTATTATTTGATGGTTTTAGAGTAAAATGGTTATCTGTAAGTTGAAATAAAACCTATTATTGCATACCATTGAGTTTAGGATATTTTTTTTTTTTCATTAAAATTCCCTAAAATACCACTATGATTCTGCTGAATTTATGAGCTGGCTGGGGCATCACTTCACCTTACATCACTGACCAATAGCTGAGGTGATTGTCTCAATCAGAGAAGAAGAGTTAAGGAACATCAACAAAGTTGGTGCAAAAGAATGTATGGAAAGCCTGATATTCATCTGTAGGGAGGGCTGTTGTTATTGACAGAATGTAACGTTGGTCATGGAATAGCTGCATCAGTTCTCTAAAATGGTACCTGAATATTCCACTATATCAGAGATCTTCTGTGTTGATCTCCATAACAGTACCTATTTTCTCCAGAATGAGAGACATCTAGGATTTCAAACTTTTGAATAATAAATATATAGATACTAAATGCCTAAATTATTTTTAGAAATACTGGTACCTACTCGAGAATCCTGCTTTCCACTGCTATCTGTTTGATGCCTGTCTTCTAGAATTGTCATGTACTCCTATCTTTGAGGATTGGTATCGTGATTTCCTCTTTAGAAATCAAGTCTGATTGTTTTATGGTTATCTCTAAATAACTAACAAAGCTTAAAATTGAATTATGGCATCAGCTTTTTCTGACCTTGCTGTTTCTTTATTGCATTAGTAAAGGACCTTAAATCAGTTACTTAAAATGATTGTAAAATAGGATAACTCATCATTCTGGAAAATGCTAAATGGGGAAAATGCATTGGAAGGTTTGTGAGCATAATCTAACCTGGAAAAAAATGGCAGGAATATCAATGTTTCATTACACAGTTAAAAGATTAAAAAATGGGAGATTTTTTAATGTTACATTTCACTGTAAAGTAGCAGATTGATAGATTTTTAGACTGATCTGTTATTTTAAAATCTGTGATTCATTTGGTTATTTGAACCTCAGTTGTATTTCAGCAGTATACAATACTGTCTTTTCTTACCCTACATCACAACTGTTCAGAACGTTAACACTTTTTAGAAAATCCCACACCTTTGCTGTTAACTCTCCTTTAAGACCTGACAAAGAAAAGCTAATCAAAAGCTGCCTTGAAGAAGGCATCCCTCTACAGGGATTCAGTCAAAAACCAGCATATCAGCTGATGTAATTCAAATATGGAGGGTTTTTATTAACAGTGGGGAGAAAAATCGTTTCTTTAAAATTTGAAAGTCTATTATCTAGCCAAGTGCTGATCTACTTCTAGTGCAAGTAACGTGTTTACAGATGCTTCCACTGGTAAAACTGCACTATTGCTTATGTAATTGTCCCAAAGCAGGGTCGTTTACATGGTGTGCAAGATGCCATAAGGGGCGCAGGGGAACAACCAGGGAAAATTCGAGTCATTCTTTTTTATGTCATTTTTTCTCTAGTCATGGTTTACTGCAGTGTTTCAGATCTTTGGTTTGGTCTGTGATAGATTCCTGTTCTTTATTCTCTTTACTATCTTAAAGTTTTCTTAAATATTAGTTTACAATTTTCTTGATGTCTTTTCATCTGTCTGGTTTTAGCTTCTGTTTTTCTTGCTCTTTACTGCATCTCACGTGTCTCTGTGCCTTTCTTATTAATATGGAGTTTATTTCCTATTTTTTGAAAACTTTTAGAAAGACTTCATTAGAAATGGAGGAGACTATGAACCTGTAAGATGGAAAGTGAAAAGCAAAAGGACAAGGTGGTTTGAGAAAGGAGAGGGGATAAAGAGTTTTTTAGTTATAGAGAGAATGACTTCAGAAACACTGCAATAAAATTTAAAAACATCAGAATTAGCAAAAACAGTTTAGGAAACTTCTCAATGGTACTCCATCTGTGAAGTCTGGGAGTCATCAATAATCTCTAACATTCCATTGAAGGAAAGAAGAGCTCTGTGATTTTATTATTTATTTATTTTCTCCATACAGATAGGAGGCAGAGCTCCTCAAGTGCAATATTCTTGGCAGGTGTTCCACTTTCCTTTTGTGTACAAGCTCTGTTTGTACACCCATGCCCAGCAATTAGAACTGAGAGCAGAAAATTTCCTTACAGTGTTAAGTGTCTTATGGAAGTATTTCTTTATATTGTAGCTCAACGTGCTTGGGAGACTAGTGTGCTACAGACTGGTGTAGTTCTTTCATCACACTTCCGAATGGACCAGTTAACGTTAGCATGACTTGTAAGATACTTGTGCTGATAAACTTCACATGTTACAATGCAATGATGTCAGTCTTGAAACTTGCTTACCCTCTTGTTCCAACAGCGAACAGACCCTCCCCCACAGCGAGCCTAATCCAGGCTGATTTTGAAAGCCTGTCTATTTAACAAGCCCTTCAGGACAGGAGAGCTGGGCTCTGGTTTGGTTTTTTGTGGAGTACTACTGCTGATGTACAAGTCTGTCTTACTTTTGCATGCAGATTTACTATTGTACTGTAAACACTTAGAATGTCTTTGAAAAACGGGGAGTATAAATGAAGGAAAATATATCAGAGGAGGGCTGCTGTTACTACTGCACAGAGTTGGAAATGAGTTGTTGCTCTTCTAAGGAGAATACCTAAATCTTCACACAGATACCAGAGGAAAAGTTTAATGATTTAAACTTTAGGGCTTAAAAGCACTGAAACACTCTTTTCAGGTTGTAATTGATGCAGCATAAAATTTGTGTTGGGGAGTTTATCTGGTGATTGCAAGATTACAGACATAACACAATCAAAGATAAAGTAGTAGTACTGTAGGTAGAAGCCCAATGCTTCACCTGCAACATGTTTGGATTTTAACTCAATCTAAGAGGCACTTGTGTTACTCAACAGGTGTTCAGATATTGGTGCAAGTTCAGGGCTTGGCTGCAGCAATAAGCTTTGCCCTGAATCACAGCTGAGTTCCTTTAAGTTACACTTGAGAACCAAAGTTCTACTTGGTGTCCCATGCTGTAGCAGTAGGGATCATCCCATCTCTGCACTGGTGCTATATTATCGTAGCACATTGCTATATAGTGTGGTGAGGTAAGGCTGGAGAGTCTTCTGATGAAGAGGATCATGCACAGGACAGTGTCACTGGAAGCTTGTTGTGAGGAATGCCACAGCACCCAAGTTGAGCAGGTAAGGAAAGCTCAGTGGTGATGACTTGAGAAATCAAGAGTCCAGCCTTTATTTAAAGGTGGTTCGTGGCTTGAATGCAGTAACACTATATCAAGTACTAGGAGGTCAACAGGAAGGAACTGGAAAAAAATCCTTTGGGCTATCTGCAGAGAGACCAATAAAAATGTTGTGTAGACATATTTGGTAAAGCATGAAGCTTGCTACCACAAAATTAATCAAATATACTTTGAACAAATTTGAATTGGCATCACAAGTTCGGACTGGCTCAGCATTTTGTGTTATCTACCTGTGGTGCTTTTTATCTAGCTCTAGGAATCCTGGCACTGCCTTTACACTATCTTCAAAGGGAAAGGAAATAGTTCTTTGTTCATCAGACTTGCCCTGTGTTCACAAAAATATGACTGGTAGCGTTTTTGAAAGTAAACTCAGTTGATTCAAAGAAATTCCTGACTCACCACCAATGTTTTCTCCAACTAGAACTTAAGTATCTTTCATTTCAGCCAGCTAGCTCTTTGAGTCCAAAGGTGTCATGCAAAACTAAGCTATTTCTTTTTGCACATATGATTAGATGCTAGAATTTAGTAAGTAAAGGATCTGTCTAACTTACTAAGAAGGTCAATGAGATTATGACCCATACTACCCTTTGTGGCTGAGCTCCCCATAAAGCAACTTTTGAACTGTTGCAATCTTTAGCCCAAGTTTTAATGATACCCAGAATTTTTTTTATTGCTAGCTGTACCAATGCAAGTCGCCCAGTCTTTTGAGCTCTAAATGTCATGTATGCAAGTATATTCGGTTTAGAAGAAGGATAAAACGTTGATCTAAAATAAAAATACAATTTAGGTTAAAACTACATTTATTCCAGCTTTGTGCCCAATGCTCTATTGATGCATTCATTCTCACTGAATACTGAAGTTTGTTTTAATAAACCTGACACTAGGATTTTGGTTGTTGGTTTTGTGAGATTCAGTATGTATCTGGAAGAGTTATAATCTAAGTAATAAATATGAAATGTTTTATCTAGTGTCTTTTTTTTTTCCATAACCCATTATTTCAGTAAATAGAAGTCATTTACACTGCAGGAATAGAAGTAATTTACACTACAGGTTGTGCTTGAAATTGTAACACAAGTCAACAAAACTGAGTGCGTAGATGGCTAGGGAAAACATAGCAGGCATTAGTACCAGACTAATGGGGAGGAGTGGGGAGTAGAGAGAAGAAAGGAAGAGACAATTCCTTTTGTTAACTACACGGTTCAGAAGCTTAGAGTAGCCAAACAGTAAGAATAAGGGTATGTGAGAGCAAAGGCAGGTTGCAGAGTGGAGAGGGCTAAGACTGCTGAGCTGTTGTAAGGAGAAACTGAGCTCAGATAAACTGAGACTTTTGTTCTTATCTGTTCCTGTGCAACATCAGCTGGGTTTGCTCAAGCCACCTTTATCAGTGTCTTAAGCTAGTATGACTGATTTAGTACTGGTGTATGTGAGGAGAGCCAATACAGTCCAGTTTTTTTTTTACATTGCAATGGACTGTGATGTAGGGGCATAACAAAGCACAACTTGAAAAGAGCAGATGTTGGTCTATTGGTCATAATTCAGCAAATACACATCTGTGCTCTATTTTGTTGTTACTGCTACCAGTTTGATTCTTATCACCAGGCTAATTTGATGGATGAGATAGCACTCAATGAGTTAATTGATCATGTGAATATCTCAGATTTTTTTTAAAATAAGTTACATTATTTGTAGAATAACTTGAAAGAAAGATCTAAATTTACCATAACAGTTCAAGCACCAGAAGACAAACAAAAAGCATATTATTATTAAACAAGAAATTGTGGGGCCTGATTCAGGAGATCTGCATGTATGAGCAGCCTTACTGAAAAAAATCTATCAGTCCTACTATTTCCTTCCCATTCTGAACGGCAGAAGAGGTGAAAATTCATCTCTTCTATGACAAATACATTTCAGTAGCCTATTGCAGTATTGAAAGGAGCAGGACTAAAATGTTTTAAATTGGATTAGTCTACAGTGAAATTTTAGCTTGAGTCACAGCTGTAATTTCATTTTCTCTTGATCCCCTCTCCCCATGGAGAGCTTAGCAAACATGCTAGCTTTAACCAGATTTCTGATTATATGGCATATGCATTTACAGTCTGTTACTGTTGGGTGCATTATAGGGTCTGGCTGTTCAAGCTGAGAAGCAGCTGTGGAGCCTTTTCAACAGTGCATACTGGCTCAAGTTCAGCATTGAGCTAACCCGGTGCTTGTGACTGGCTTCAGGTACAGGTAGAAAGAATTTCCATCTAGCTACAAAAGACTATGCAGATATAGAGAAAGAGGAAAGTCTTACTAGGTTATAGTGATCAACACTTCTTGTTGAAGTGCTTGATGATATCAATTCTATCTATTTATTTAACTAGAGTCTGCATCACAGAAGTACTGTTACAGTTAGCCCTAGTCTTCAGAATACCTGTTAAGTTGCATGTACAGAATTAATTTGGAGATTTGTACTAATATTTTCTGGTGAGATGCTAGGGTCATCAATGCTTGATCACCTGTTTGCCATCAGATCACCTGCCAGATGACCTGCATCAAGCATGAACATTTGCCATTTCTATTAATCTATAAGTATACACAGTATGTTATTCATGTTAACTTTAGGCCAGTTGCAGAAGGTTGTACAATAAGTAGTCTGGGCATAGAGTTAGGGAATTGCCAATGCGAGAACATCTGCACAGAATCAGACCAAAAGTGTATCAGCCTGTTTACAGGACAATGTTATGCTTATAAAAGCGTTGTAAGAACATAAGTATACAGGGATACTTATTACCCCAGGATATCACCACAGATGTTGTGGTTCATTGTGTAAGGATTTTCACAGACTTTGGATGTCTCAGTGTCTTTGTTTTAAATAGGCTTTGATTTTGTTGTTTTGTTTTCTCTGCACATACTGACTTTTAAGATAATTTCTACTTTTGCTAACCGGAGTATCTGTGATGGTATGTTCCCCACTGAATAAGATTGTGTGAAAAATTGCTCCTTCTGTTTTAGAGCTGCTGCTTAATAATTAAAAATATGTTGATGTTACGAAGCAGAGAAAGTTGCACTTCTGTAATGTAAGGAAGATAAATGAAGGGTGATTAATCTCTGCCTTCCAAAAGCAGTACATAAAGAATGATGAACCGTTACCTTAGTTGTTTCTTGTAAGCTGCTGGTGGTAGTTATTGGCTGCCTACCAACTGGAAATACCTGGTATGAATTCTGACATAAGGATAAAGTAACTCAGTGTTTGTGGTGTTATTTGTGAAATGTCTGGAAAACAGAGCTGTTTCACAGGAGAAAAATGAATAGATATATTGCATAGAACTGAATTATTCAGACATGGTAGTCTGAGTAGATGTTAAAGCACGCACTTTAATTAGCTGTGAATAAACTGCTGTGTGGTTGCTGAGTTGCTGAGTCAGTGTGTATTTAAGTCCAGATTGATATTTTGTAGACTCTTTCATCTTTATGTAAACATTGGCCAGAACAGCATATACAAGTTGAGTAATGTTTTGTGTTTGTTTCTCTGTTGTCTCTAATAGATTTGTTAAATGTCAGACTGAACTAAAAATCCAGGTTAGAAGTGTCACTTCAGTGCCTAGCCTGCCAACAATATTTATGCTAATGGATTCTTTTCAAAGAATTCAGTATCTTTAAGTCCTTCACAGCAATTTTTCAAAACTTAAAACAATGATTTGAACAAGGAAACATGGAACAAATCAGGGATTAAAATAGACAAATGAGAGTATTGGTAGTCTGCTCAGTAGACTCTGTGATACTGCATACTGCTGCTAGCTCTGTCTGGTCTGAACTATTATTGTAAAAACCACTCCTCTAGGTTCAGGCAGAACAGCATGTGTAATGTCTGTGACAATTTGAGCCCTTGGAGATGGAGTTGGTTGAACAGAGTAGTCTATTCAGATAAATGCAGGGGATGCATTCACATGGAAATCATTCCCGGCACAGCTGACAGAAAGTGTGAGTGAAAGCGAAAACAAAAAGGAGGCACAAAGGGCTGCACTCCCAGCACCATAAATCAGCAGAGCTTTATCGTTCACAATACATGTAAGCACGTCAGTTGCACCCAAAGTTTTCAGGGGTAGTGGTGAGACATAGTCCTACAATAAAAGATTACGTTAAATTAATTTGAAACCTGATTCTCATTTATGTGTATAAATAAACCATGTTATGCTGTTATAGCAGCAAACTAAAGCAAAGTGATTTTCACCTTCCTTAAAAGCCCATACATATTTTTCTATAGTACTGAAAAGTTGGATGAGTCTAGCTCAAGTCAGTAAACAGGGTACAAAAAATGTAGAGCTAGTCGGTACCAACAAAAGCCTGGTTTTATGTCTAGGAAATCCATATTTCTCTGAATTTTGCTGTGTCAGATGTGCTTTCACTAGGAGGAGTTGTCATTATATACTTACGCTGTAAGAGTATCAAACATGTGCTTTAATTATTTTACTCATTTAATGGAAAACACAAGTACTCATCTCTCTTCATCAAATAATGAAATATGATTCTAGTAAAATGTATTGCTGAAAAAGTACCAGAATATACAGCTTCTGCGTAGACTCCCATGTGATGAAGAGACAGACCTTAGTCAAGTCTGTACTTTCATTAACAGAAGGGCACTGCTTAAGATTCGTATCAACTTGGTATTTAAAAGACGGTCATATTGTACTAGAGCAAAATAAAACAGACGTTTAAACCTCTTGGATATCACAAACCAGAACTGAAGTTTTCTGTGCAGCTTTACTGTTTCTCGTGTCTAAGGGCCTTGATTTTTGCATTGAATCAAACATCTACAGTGACTTAAGGTGCTGCCACTCCCAACTGTCTTCCCCATGCCTTTGCTGTAATTGTTTCCACAACACAGTTGGCAGAAATAAGAAGGTTTGCCTCACTTGCTTTATTTCACAGTCCAAGGTGAATTAAAAGGGTATATGTTTATATGTAGACCATGATCTGGACGGCAGAGGAGTCCATAACCTGCAGCAGAATTTGAGAGGAGATTTAATGTCACAGATGTGCACTTTTGCTGTTTGACCACTTCCTCCTCGTTGCTTGCTTTGTGCCAGTTTGTTAGTTTATGAGGTTTTGCTATATTTCAGAGTTTGTTGAATTAATTTTAATGAGGCCTGAGCAGAAGGAAAAATAAAATGAAACACAAAACGTGTATCAGTTAGCCAAAGACCTTGGACATTTTATTTTGTTTGATCCAAAACAAATTTTATTATTCAAGATTTTTTATTTATCTGCCAGAGTAAAAAAAATCTATTATTTGCCTCTTGAGCACTGAAGAACACAAAATTGAAAATGAAAATGTATTTCTAAATTTTTTGCAATGTGATATACAACCTAACAGTAGTTTAACATAGTGTATAGCCTATTATTCCTTTTCATGCAGAGTTAACCAAAGATTCAAGGTTTTTGTACATTGTTTCTATCTGAAGAAAAAAACCACAGTGGTAGCTTATCTTTGATGCTGTCCAGTTTATACGCAATGTCTGAGCTCTGTTTCTGTAAATATAAGAGTATTGACACAGTAGGCAAAACAGGTTTTTTAGTCATAGCTTCCCACTCCTTCCAGCCACAGTCCTTGGCCCAAGAAGTGCTTTCTCTGGACTGTCTACTGCACTGTGCCAGTATTTGTTTGATCTGTGTCTGACATCTTGATTCTGCTGATGGATTGCTTTTCAGGTATCTCTGCTACTTCTGTCTCTTGTGCTGTCATGCAGAATCCCTTCTCTTTTTGCTAGTGGAAAAGATAGAGATGGCTTTATAATACAGTGGTTTTGATCAATTCATTATTAGATTAGGAGAACCATGCTCAATCCTTAACTAGAAAATTTCTGGTTTTCATTTAAGGCAGTAGGCTAGAACAAGTCTCAGAAATTATGGTACATTACTGTATTAATAAATCCTGGAGAAGGTTACTTTTCTACTGAGATGTTATCACTGCCATAGCAATGAAACAAGCTTTGAGTCCTTGACTGATATCTTCTGACTTTCCCATTCTGTGTTTAGTACTCCTTTCACAGAACAGTCAGCTGCTGAGATTTTTACAAAATACACAGGTTTACTATCTTAAGCTGTGCTCCTGACAACCTGCTTTACACTTGGCAAGTTTTTTAAAGAAAGGAGAAGAAAAATAGAAATATAAAAAATAATAATAAAGGGTTGCAAAAGAAAGTTAGTTCTTTTGTATTAAGACAGTAAAATCTCTGAGAGCATCACAAGCATGATGACTACTTCAGTCTTTTCTAGTTTTTCATTCTACTGCATTCAGAAAATGGTACAAACTTTCTGCCATTCAAATGTACATTACAATGGAGCATTCAAGAAATACCTTTCTGCATTGCTCAGAGAAGCATAAATAGGTAAGATACGATCAGCAAAGGGAGCAGCCCTTTGGTCAGTGTTACTACTTAATATCACAGTACAGGACCTGAGGTATGCAGAATGTTGTATGGGAAGATCAGCTTTATTGTGGCTGTAATTTAGGGAGTTTGTTGATTCACTGATGCCAGAGGAAAATAAAGGTGCATCTGGAAAATGAAAGTACATCTGAAAACAAAACGTATGGGTCCTTGATTTAAGTGAGTTAGGTAGACATGACAAGTTCAAGTGATTAAAATCCTTAAGAAAACTCTTACTCCAGCAGGTGTCCAACAAATCTATTTGATGGCAGGAGGTTAGTCTTAATTTGGAAGTACAATACAATTCAGTTTTGCTGAAGTAGAAAAGGCACAATAAGAGCAATTATTTTCCAAATGAGATTAAATTGCTGAGTCACCTGATTAACTTTGGTGGAGAGTAGTTTACACCATGACACATGGCTTGCTCCTTGTCATACTACAGCCTGAACCCCCAGGGGAAGGAGACTGAAAAAGGAGCATGACTGATTCCCTCAAATACCTACTATATCCACACAGCAGTTTGGAGTTACTCAACCTTGGTCTCATTTAATACACACATTACTCACTTTTCAAAAAGTACAGTGAAGCTAATCTGATGAATCCATAGCTGAATTAAGAACCTGGTATTACATATCACTTACCTTATGTCTGGAGTATAACAAGCCAACATCATCAGCAGCATCTTTTGATAGTTTTGGGATATTGCGATAGAGAAAAGAAGAGTACTAATGAATTATCAGTATAGTAAATAATTTCAGTATAAACAGTTGGGTTTAAAAGCTACATATAACATATAATCCACCTCTCTCTGTGCTTTTGCTTCAAATATGCCCCAATGTGTATAACTGCAACTGTGAGCAAGTTTTTAAGATAATAGAGAAAAGCCATTGTAAAGTAAAAGATAAGTTCCATTCAGCAGATCAAAGTGCCGCTGTAGGAATCTTCCATTATTACCCATTTGATAACTTTTTAGCAGCAACTTCATTTCATGAAAGCCTCTGAGGAGGTGGTGTTCAGGCAGAGAATTGTATGAATTTAGGTTGGATTTGAATTGTTTATTTTGATGTAAAAATCCCCGAAATTGTATAAATTAGGTAAGTAATACTGCAAGACCTTCCATTTAAGGATTTCAAAATACTGTAACTTCACTTATGAGCTTATTAAGTAATAACAGAAGAAAAAAATCTCACAGAATAAATAGAAGCAAGTCATGGAGCAACCATAGGTATATCCCATAAAAATCCGTTGACCTGACTAAACCTGTGATGGTCTCTTTATTTCACCAAACCTGAGATGTACAGGAAGTGATAGTGTTTAGAATGAGTAAATAGAACATAGAGTCTGTGTCACCCTCCAATACACGTTGTCATCTTATATTTTTGTTTCCTTCCTTCCTTCCTCTGGAAAGCAAAGATTTTAATTTCTCAATGGGGAAAAAAATATGTGCCCAATGTCTGCCACACATCTCGCCAGTGTCTTTATAATCATATTTTGGATGTTAGAAAATGTTGGCATTACCTGCCCTAAGCAAGAGTTAATCCTATTTTCAGAAATAAAAATTAATGTGTAAAAGTAGAAGAACAATAGGAAACTGCTTCTGCCTAAAACCAATTCTCATAATGATACACTTAAGGCTTATTTTGTAATTCTATTTCGATCTTAACCTTGATCGGGCTCTGAATATACCTCTTGTCCTGACCACTAGGTTGCACCCTGCATCCAATTAATGGTGTAATGTAGGTTAAGCAAGAGATGTTTGAGTTAATGTCCCCCTTACCTTTTTTCACCAACACTACCATTAGCAGAAAGATCGGAAAGGCATTTACTTACCTTGTGGGAGGAAGGAGATTTTTTTTTTTTTTTTCCTTTCAGCTGTAGGAACAAATTTTTCATTAAAACAGTAGGGAAAAATCTACACATGTCAACAAAGACTTAATAAGGCATTGATGAAATAATCACATTTAAAGGTGAAAGTGATTTAAAAACAATGCATCTTCTATCTTTTAGTATCTTGTCATAATATTAATGTCATTTTCTGCTTGCACTTGAATTTCCTTTGGTATGAGAGTTTGGAGGCTGAGGGGGTTATTGGTAGGGTTTTTTGTTTGGTTGGGTTTTTTTTCATTTGGTATAAATTAATAACAGAGCAAATGCAGCTGACTAAGTAAGATTAGATAGCCGTTGTTTATCACTATATTGTTCAAAGAAAATACTGCTCTGTGAAATTCTGGGATTCCTTTCATGCTTGGTGCAGAATTTACCCTTGTACTTTTTAATTGTCATGTACTAGCATGGAAGCTAAATATTCAAAATTAAATATAAAGTTTGTAGTCTTAAAAAATAGATTCCTAATGAAGTTGTTAAACAGTTTTGAATACAAATTCCTTTTTGACAACAAAATTAAATTATGTGACTGGATTAAAGTGTGTGAACCAGAGTCCACAATCTTACTAATATGCTAACCATCTAGCTGTGTTTTCTTTTTATCTCTCTGAAAATCGTATGCCTTTCGTGACAACCATCTTGCCATCTGAAAGTACGTGTTTAAGGCAAACCAATAAATGAAAGATTTCAGTGGCTGAGCTTGTCCTCACCTCACGTAAGAATGTTCTCTGTGGCTTTAACATTCCTCAGAGAAATTCTTTTGTGATGTGTTTGTTAAATGTTGAAATGTTCTCATTGTTGTTACTCCACAAGGTGCTCTTAGTTACTGTAATACCACCATTCTTTACATTACACTTGTCATCCATAGCCTGCAATATGTTCACAATATTACAAAACCTGACATAAGGCAAGTAATGTAGTGGTATATTCTGGTGGAGGATAGAAGGATTTCAAATGTGTTTTACAAATTAACAGGTTTGTTCTTTAATAGATAAAGTGACAAATTCAAGTATTGCAGCATCTGCAGTGTAATGGTGTGTGCATCTCTGAAGTGTAAACATTCTGACTTGTTTCCAAGGTTGACTACTGAGGCAAAATTCAGAGTGACTTCCAAAACACGGTCTGGTCCAAAATACTGTGTGTCTTACTAATGGTACTTGTTCTAATTTAAATGCTTTTAAAATATTTCCAGGAATGTATTGTATTTAACACAGGTGATACTGCTACTGTGGTCTGCCTTTCTGCAGGACAGTGGTTTTGGTTTTACAAATTGTATTAAAAAAAAAAAGAAGAAGAAAAATAAAAGCTTCAACACTTTTCTAGTGTTCCAAGAATCATAAAAATCTGTCTGGTTCAGAAACCCGTTCAGCAAAGCAACACTGCTTTTCTGCTGATCGTAACATGTCAGCTGTTTGGCAGCTTCTTCTCATGTGTTCAGAGTAGACTGATACGTTGGAACAAGTGGTTTGTGGCTGGAAAGTCATAATTCCAGGTGGTTTCTACAGAGCTAATGAACAAGTACCTTTCCTGAAGTATAGACGACAGGAAAATCTTCAAATAAAAAAGCGTATCAAAAATTAATGACTAAAGACACTACATGTCTGAACATGAGCATTTCCTGCTTCTAGCATCAGTGCTCTGATAGGAAATGTTCAGGTCACAAGTTTAGAATTGGTCATCCTTGAATTTATTTAGTATATGCTCAGACTTGCAAATAGAAATCCCTTCACAAACTCAGCAATTCTTTGGAGGATTAAGTATATGTTTATGTAGATCTTGCATGACTGCTTGGAGCAGTACTCAGAGCAATGATGTTGGGAGAATGTTTTGTGTGTCTTCTGATTATCATGTGTCCATCTTAATGTCTATCTTTCATTTCATTTTTTGCAATTGGAAAAAAGTAACAAAAGTATTTTTATTTACAGATAACTCAAATTCAGATGACATTGTGATGGAGACCAAACTGTAAAAATCTCTGTTGCTTCTGTCACAGGAATACTCTGTAACAGGTTGACTTTAGCCCTGTTCAAATTTTGGAAAAACGCCCACCACAGAATGTATTTAATTTTGACTGTCTTACAGTCAATGTATGCAATAAGCAATTTCATTCACATCCTTCATATTCCTATAGATAACACTGCTCCTTAATTTTGTACATTTTTGTCATATGTTACATATGTAAGAAGAATGTCAGTATCACTGAATAAGCATGAAGAACATTCTCTTTGAATATGAAGGCTGATTATTTTTTAATTGATACTACAGTATTGGGGGGCTGATGATTCATCTTCTAAAAGATTCATTCAGCTGTGAGAATGAAACAAGATATAGTCTCCAACATTCCCTGTTTGTTATGAGGGTTACAGTGAAACAACGAATTAAATATAATAATGCATAGCTAACAGCCTATTACCAAGCAGCCAAGACGGTATTAATCTTTTTGGCCATAGTAGTAGAACTTCCATGCTAGTAAGTCCTGTCTGAGTTGTTCAGTTATTTAACATTCCTAAGCAATGTCATTAGTAATTGGGTTTTGGTTTTCAGAGTGAAAGACATTGGGAGTTGAGGAAATAGATGATGAAGCGTCTGCCCATTTCTAACTGGCTGGCTCAGCTTGGTCTTGCAGAATATTGCGCACTCTTTCAACAGTATGATGGCATAGAGGTAAGAATTTGGCTTTTTCAATAAAATTCTTGAGAAAATATCAAGCAAGATGATACATTGCAAGTAATTAATGTTCACAATATGATGCTGGAGCAAAGAAAGCTTAAAGCTGATGGTTTGCTTTTGTTTTAGGAAAGGGAAAAAGAAAACCAATGTGTTTTCCAACTGAGTACTAAAGCTCAGAAAGAAATAAAGTCACTTACTGGTGAGCTAGATAAAATGAACATTTTACTGTTTCTGATGCTTAGTCTCGACTGTCTCAGATTGTAACAAATGGACTTGTCCACCAGAACAAGAACAAGTAGATAACTTTTCTTCTGCAAAAGTTAACAAATAAGTTTCTTTCTTAAAATTTAAAACTAGATAAAATATAAACTTATGTGCCAATTGTTATTTGAAGCTGTTTATGGGTAAACGGTTTAAGAATAATCTTTCTATTGAGTAAATACCACATTACAGAAGAACCCTACATCAGTCATCTTGAAGATCCCTAAAAATGTATTTAGAAATTCTTAAGAAGCCCTTTTCCCACAGGTTTAACTTGATCAAAACTTATTCGCTACATTCCAAATTCAGGAAATAAATGTAAAAATTACATCTGAATATTCCCATCAACTCCAGATATCCTTTGACTCACTTTTAAGCATTTTTTGTAACATTTTTTTTTTGCATTAATCAAAGTTTCATGAAGTGCCAACTAAAGTTTATTTATCATTGGCTTCTGTGTCACATGTGTGCTTCTTGTATACCAGAGTTCTTAGTGAGTGTAATCTAATAAATTTACTCACTCTTAGTGAGTAATCTCATAAAGTAAAATAAAAGGGTTTTTTAAATACAAGTAAAATTAAATATACATCCTAGGAAAAGGACAGCATTTTTTGCTCTCCCAAGTAGACTCAGTTAGTAAGACTTAGAAGCACTTCAGAAAACATGATTCACACTACCATTGTAACACAGAAGACAGCAATAGTTTGGGAACTGACCTGTTGGAGAGCAGCATAGGGGAAAAGGACCTGGAGGTCCTGGTAGACAGCAGGATGGCCATGAGCCAGCACTGTGCCCTTGTGGCCAAGAAGGCCAATGGTATCCTGGGGTGTATTAGAAGGGGTGTGGGTGGTAGGTCAAGAGAGGTTCTCCTCCCTCTCTACGCTGCCCAGGGGAGACCGCATCTGGAATATTGTGTCCAGTTCTGGGCTTCTCAGTTTAAGGAGGACAGGGAACTGCTTGAGAGAGTCCGGGGCAGGGCTACAAAGATGCTGAAGCGAGTGGAGCATCTCCCATATGAGGAAAGACTCCAGAGAAGGGTGATGGAACACTGGAAGAGGCTGCCCAGAGAGGTTGTGGAGTCTCCTTCTCTGGAGATATTAAAAACCCACCTGGATGTATTCCTGTGTGTCCTGATCTAGGTGTTCCTGCTCCAGCAGGGGGATCGGAGTAGATGATCTTTCAAGGTCCTTTCCAGTCCCTGATATTCTGTGAATCTCTGAATACAGAACCATGGGCCAGCCATTTTGATAGTCAATAAACAAATTTTTAAAAACCTGCAGCAAAGAGAATTTACAGCTTACCAAGCCTGAAAGCTGCCTGGAAAAAGCTTTTGCTGAAGTGCAAAACTCTAAAACAGGCTTAGTGCATCATTCTGGATACAATGGACTTTTTTTAAGTTCAAGGCCATGAGTCAGAATTTCAGTTCTGCAATAGCTGTAGATTACAAGCATTATATCATGTCTTAGTTCCTCAGCCAAAGTGGATATTTTCCTGAAACAAAACTTTAATTTCAGAAAATGCCTGACTACGCTGACTTCACATACTTACTAACCTGCTTAATACTAGACATACACTTAAGAACCCTGTTGAACCAAGCTTCTAAGTTCTTGAAAGTCTAAGTAATTGCCTTTGATGTCTTCCACTTCTAAAAATAATTACTAATAAGTATTTACACTGGGTTTTTTATCTCTGCAGTAGAAGGTATGATTATATTCATTTTGCTGAGGAGGACAGTGGTGCACAGTTTCTTTAGTTAAATTGTTCTTAGTTAAGTAGTTAAATTGATGGCAGTCGAAGACAGACTACTTGGGTTTCAGTCAACTGCTCTAGCTAGTTATTAAGCCAGACCAGAAAGTGCTTATGATCTTGAATGAAGAAAGAAAAGGTCAAGGCAGGAGACTGTTCTCCCTGAAAGATAAAATTTCCACACATTAGTGTTGTCTGCTGCAAAATGTGGTAAGTTCTTTAAAGCTACTTTAAAAAAACCCAAAATGTGTCTGTAAAAGCTTCCACTGTTTTGCCCTGAGCATCTGCTGTTTGATACTGGAGTTGACACCAACCCTTTTTGTGTTCCTCCTTACAAGCTTTTTTCCTTAAGTTTGAAGAGCATTTATTATTCCATTTGTACTTCTTTGTGTGTGTTTTTTCTTGGAGGATGATTTTGGGGCTTAGAGGTGAGCATATTGGGGGGTTTTGAGTGAAGCAAAGGGGAGTCTCTCTCTGTGTCACCAGAGCCGAAAAATCCTTTCTACTGAAATCTGAATTCGTTAGTTCCAACCCATGTTATCTGCTAATTACAGTGAATATCCTCTTGATTATCCAACTCCCTCCTTTCCAATATTATTATGCCCCTCAGTTCACTGTGAGATTTATCTTCCTTCATTAGCTTAAGTGCCATTGGCATACTGAAACTTTTGGTTGTTGGTTTGGGTTTTTTTGTATTGAAAGGAGTGATTGCTTTTAGAAACTCTCCGGATAGCTTGACCAGTTTTGTATGGAGAAAAAATGTAATGATGAGTTAATTTTAAAAGAAAAAGTATTCATCCCTTCAATGTTATGCTTTATCATGACAAAAGGGCTTCATGTAACACATAAATACACTTACACTTGTTGTTACATAGCTTGCAGTATCAGCAACAGCAAACCTATCTGAAAGAAATTTGTGTTCTGCTGGACTAGTAGGTACAGTATGTTCCTTACTCTGGCGTTTGCTACAGGACTTACTCCATCTTACAGAAGTTGATCTTAGAAAAATGGGAATTGAAAATCAAGTCCACCGAACACACATCATTTCCAATATCCTGCTGCTTCAGGAGGTAGAAAAAAAAAGAGGTAAGATTTCCATGTTGTCTCCTAAGCACTTAAGAGAACAAAAGTTAAGGCAACCCAAGATTTCCTGTCACAAAGAGATGATTAATACTTTGTCTCGGACTAGGATTCTGCCCTGAATACACAGGGATACTTTCACCATCCTTCTTATTGTCTACGTAAAGATTATTCTTTTGGCAGCATTTTAAAAAAATAATATAACCTGTACTTTTTTTAGAAGTTGTCATTTGGAAAAGGCTCCAATTTCATTTAACTTCCTATTGCTCTTACAGTCTTCTGCTTAACAAGATACAGTAATGTTAACAGACCATAATTGACAGAAGGCTGTATCACAAATGTCTTCCTCATTTGGAAAGATCATATCAGAAAGTCTAAACCAAGCTATTTTGGGTACGTGCCACTTCATCCCTGACCCTCCTTTTCCATTTGAGACTCTGCTATGAATTTTAAGACTTGATCACTACATCTTTTGTGGCTTTTATCAGTTCAGTATAAAAATTAAGCTCAAGTTCATGAGAGTTGGAAGAAGTTCTGTAAGATTTTCTATTCTAAGTGGAGAGATATAGTGAGATGTTAGTCAACTATGACTTATTGTACAGGAAATATTGATAATAGTTAACAACATACAAGTATTATGCAGTCTGCCCAATACTTCTAAAGATCACTGCCTAAGGCTTTTACGAATTGAATGTGAAGTCATGACTGACTTGGCTAACATTCCTGCTTTTACCCTCTCTTGGTAAAAATAAGAAGACTTTTGGAGCATGTGTAGAAATTGAACATCCATAAAATGGGTTTAGCTACTTTTAACTTCTCAGAAGAAGCTAGAACTGGTTGTGTACAAGTAGATCAGTGCATTTTTTTAATGTTTTCTCAGGAGTTCACAATTGGTTTAACAATTACATAAGTTCTACAATTCATTGGTTTAAGTTTTTTTTAAAAATAATATCATTAAAATACAAATATAAAAATATTGTATATTTAAATGTATTATACATTATCATATAAATATAAAAAAGAATAGAAATAGAAAGTTTTTGTAACTGCTACTGTGAACAGATTAGGAAATTATTCAAGTTGATTACTGCAGTGAAACTAGATGTATTTCAAGTAGAATCTATTTTCATGTGGTCTTGGGACAGCATTTTGTAACCTTTTCAGGTATTGGAGTGAGGAATATATTACAGTTCTCAATGTAACTTGTTTTTTAGAGAAAAGGGCTGCTCAAGCTGTCATTTACATGATTAATTGACATATACGTAGTTATGTAACATTTCAATCAACTCACAGGCATGTTCCAAATTCTATTAATATAGCTACAACTTGTGATTGTTCAGCTTTAGGTATGTTGAGACAAATCTATTTATCTATTTTTGCCAGACTGCTGGTGATTTCAGCAAATTTCAATTTGAGTCAAACATTTGAACTGGAATGTATATATTTCTTGAGCTCTGGGCATATGTCTTGCAAGGTGCAAGGTGACAGCTTGAGGCCACTTATAGCTTTTTTTTTTCTTTTTTTTTTTTTTAGTTAAGTGCTAGAATTCTTTAAGGTAAGTTCCAGTAAATGTAGTGGTGGTTCATATTTTTATGGGCATTTATCTTGGTGAGCAATATTTTTGTTCACTGTCAGTTTTGGCTAATGAAAACATTTTGGTATAACTGAATTATTTGCTTGAAGAAATAGAGCCAAATTGATCTCCGAGTTGTTCTGTTTACACCAGGATATTTACAGCTTTGCCTATTGTATTAAAAATTCTCAGAAGGCTGCAAACCAGATCAGTTCAGACAGTCATACATGAGTGCAGACTGTTTTGTTTTCACAGTTGAGCTTAAAGGTTGTTATCTAGTCTCCAGCCTATTATGACATGGTTTTGTTTTGTGTCTGTCTTTGACAGAGTGCTGTGTCTAGGAGCAAAGTGCCTAATCAGTTACACTGAAATGCTTGTTTTCCAGCACTGAACTGTACTAAGTCAGACATGAGAGAAATCCTTTTTTTGTTATTATTAAATCTTCCATTCTATTAAATAAATACTAATGTACTTACTAGTACAAAGCAAAGCCTATATTCTTCTGTTTGCTGTTATTTTGAGCTTTAAACAACAGCATTGTATTTGTTACTGGTTCAACAATTTGCAGACAGTGCTCAATATGATAAGTCACTTTAATACATAAGTATTTTCACAAGGTAAATTTTATACGACTGAGAGTTTCTTTGTACGACGACATCAAGTTTTGGAGAATTTTCTCAAACTATTTTCTGTTTTCTAAAATGTTAATTAGTTCTGAAACTACTTTGAAGAGAATGTGTCTCAGTACACTAAGATTGGGATTCATCCCATCTGACTATAACTGGTTGTTATTCATTACTGCAGAAACACAGTCCAAGATCTGCTCATTGACACAAAGCCCAGCAACACATTTGACCTGGATCAAATATGTGCAGGTGATCGCCTATCTGTTGAATTAGGCAGAGTACACAATACGAAGTTCACTACCTTTTTGCTTTTATGCTATCTTTATGCCAACCAATGGTAGGGAAATTATTAGAATACCTGGTTTGACATGAGTAGCATTAGCTAATCAGTAGGAAAAAAATATTCAAAATTGCTAAACCACTTCAGAATGAATTCTATAGTAGATTAGTGCTTTGAATAATGGGGCTTTGATATTTTTTTATCAGAATGAGAAAACTGAAGGCTGCTGTGCCATTGACTCTTGACCTTAATTGAAGCTGGGTTTCCAAAATGCTAGCCTAAGCAATCTGTGCCCTCTTCAGCTTTCCCTTAACTGCTTTTTTCGATCTCTGTATCATTGCTTTTGCTGTCAGTAAAACTATCCTGCAGCTCTGTGGTGAATCCATTGGGAAATTTGTCTGGCTGAAAAACAGCTTCTTTCCCCCCCTCATATTCATCCAGATGAAGTCCCTGTGCCAGTTCACTGTTCAGCTGGGCAAACACTTGTACAAGTATGAATGGCCAAGGAAGAGAGAGCAGAGGTGAGGCCCTGCTACCTGAACTTGAATCCACAGCTGAAGGTGTCCTGTTAAGAGGGAAGTCACTCTGCTCCCTCTAGGTATGAGAGAGGGACAGATGAATTGAGCATATAACTCAACCCACTTTTAGTTTGAATTATTTTATACAAGTGGAAAAATGTTTCCAATTTTTGCAAATTTTCTTCCTAAGTGCAAAATTGTTACCAGCTCTGAACATCCTTCCTACCACTGTTTCATGAACAGAAGACCATATGGTTGTGTACAAAGTTGCTCAAGTCCATGATCTTCTATCAGATATTAGCAACGTAGGTGTTAATTGAAACATGACAGAGCATATCAACCTATAGTGGAGCTCTGAGTACTTTCTCAGCCTCTAAGCATTTAATATAACAAAAATGAAGTTTCAGAAGGGTATGAATGTGAAGAGCCTTAAATACTCTTTCCACAATCTGTTTCTTAACCTTTTGATGTGCACTGCAGCACATTCTGGATCTTGGTGTCCTGCCATCTAGACCAGTATCCATTCATGTATTCATAGCATACTGTGACACCTTTGAGACATTTGGTTTTCTCCTTTGGTTTTCTGTTTCAGAGAAATTGTAGAGTCAGAGGGTGGGGTCTGCAGTTTGCCTGGGCTTGTCCCAGTATGGAATCAAGATATATTCAAGATTTGAATACTAAACCACTCCCAAGTAAAGCAAAATATAGGCTGTGCTTCTGTCCTGTAAGCTTCTGTCTGCTTATAGGAATGTTCTCAGCAGCTAACACCTTTTTGTGGTCTTGAACGTGTGTGTTTGGCATTGCAAAGAAGCCAGGAAATAACATACCCTCTTCTAGAAGTAGCTTCTTCTGGTTTGAGAGAAACTGATGACAAATTAGATGTACTCTGACTCCTGTATTACACAAAAAGGTCTTGCTTCCCAGACCATGAGGCATAGCTCTCTGTCCTGTAACAATCACCAGTTCAAGACAGACATCTTGAAAGCTGTAGCCCAGTACTTTGACTAGAGTAGTGCTCCAGGAAGGCACTGTGGTTTTCTCAGTGTCCTCTAATACAACTAAAGCAAAGTTTGATGCTATGTGGGACTGGGACAGGATGTTATTAATCATGTTACCGTATCATTTAGGAGCGTGGTTTTATTATAGTAAAAGAATAAATCGTGTTTCAGATGTGTTGGGGAATCCCACCCTAAAGTGACCAGTTCCTTCAATGTTGTAGGAATATTAACCTATAGAAACAGTAATGTAAATATATAAATGCAAGTATCTATTTCAATATAATAGAAAAAATACGCTGGATATTGCCATACATGGAAGACATTTCTTGGTTCCTTTTTAACTATGAATTTAAATATAGAATTATTTTTGAAAGCTTCGTATCATTTGACTATTAAAATGTTTATGTACATTTTCAAGTATTCCTTATGTACTTTTCTATACATGATTGATTGAGTTATGAGTGGAAAGATACATAGAAAGCTCAGTGACAAGAAGTTTTTTTCTGAGGTGTTTTAAGAGCCTAAATTTTGTTTTTCCAGTATCTTCATTTACTGAGCTGAATTCTGATTAGTAGCATTTTATGGCTTAATGTGATTTAATTATTATCTTACAGTGTTTTCCTTTGAGAGGCTAAAAGTATAAAGAATCCTGTGTTTTGTCTTGTATGGGTTTTCTTTTACAGAGAGATTACAGTTTTAATAGGACATATGTTTAGATCTTTTAAAACTTTGTTATAGAAAGGCCAGCTTTAGTGGATGTGAATAAAATATATGCGTTGACATAATTTATTGTGGGTGAATAAAAAATAATATAGAAAACCTGAATTAGATGTAATTAATATCCCGTAACTTCCCGCTTTTGATGCGCGGAAAGAGATTTTACGTTTAAATTCCTAAATAACTGGTTCAGCATATGTTGTATTTCTTACCCTGCTGCAGTAGTGTGAAGTTAAATATGAAATGCTTTCTTGCTATGTTCTTCTTGTCATTCATTATATAGAAGACCTAAAATGTTTTCTCTTAAAAAGGAAGATAAGCAAGCTCGTGCTTGTAACAGTGTGTATATATATATATATA